>JAYEVK010000125.1:0-234247 GCA_036346275.1 Otatea glauca
AGTGTACAACCTCTGCAGAGTGTCAAAACTATTGAATAGCCGTGCTCACGGTATTGAGCATTGCTCGGGATTACAGATCAAGGGTAGTTTTCATAAACAAAACATGGAAGGGTGGCTGTGTGCGGTGTTGGAAATGAACTGATAAAGTGTGTGCGAGAATCTTGAAGAAAAACCATTTGAAATTAGTATTACTTATATCATTTCCTTTGCTTTAATCTAAACAAGATACTAGTTTAAAAATCTTGCTTGATGCAAAAAGAATCAATTAAGCCAATCCATTGGAATAAGCTTTGCATATAGTAATAGTCTTTGCATTACATGCATTACTTGTTGAGTGCCTTGTGTACTCACCCCACCTTGCTTATCAACCCCAACATCGGTGGAGGAGACTACACGGTATGGGAGGAGGAGTCGTCGAGGACACGAGCAACTAGGGGCAAGCCCGATCGGTTACTGTGGCAAGATGGAGGCTTCCACGACTTTTTATGTTCATTGCTATTTCTTTGTTTTGAATAATGTAAGCCTGCGTGGTGACTTATCTGTAAGGAGACCATAAGGTTGTACAACTCGTTTTATATACATGTTTGCACTATTTATTCTTATATCCTTGTGAATATGCGTGATGTGCAACCTGTATGATGTGTGTGCTAAGCGTGATCTGGGTAGCACGAGAATACGAGAGGGTCGGTTGCGGGTTCGGGTCCCGGCGGTGGTTGACCCGAGGTCGGTGGTTGCTAACGAGGTCGGTGGTGATCTCAGTCCTCCGTGAGGCGCTGTCCGGACGCGCCGAACTTGAAGGCCTTGATGACGGCTTCGTTGGAGACGTTCGGGATCGAATTTCTCGCGCGGGTGAACCGGCGGATGAAGTCGCAGAGTGGTTCACCCTTGCCCTGGATGATGCGGTCCAGGTCCCTTTCCCGTCTAGGGCGCTCGTAGTAGCTCTAGAAGTTTGATCGGAGAGCGCTCCACACTTGGCGCCATGACCGGAAGGCGCCAGGGGCTTGGTTGAAAAGCGGTCGCGGCAGTCTTTATCGGAGACGGTAGGGAGGTAGTTGGCCAACACAGCCTCATCCCCGTCGGTCGCCAGGATCGCGGTGGAGTAGATCGAGAGGAACTCGTCGGGGTTCTTGGTGATGTCAAACCACTCCATCGCGGAGGGGCTAAGCAAGTCGGCCCGGCACACTTTCGGTGAATGTCGGCCAAGAAATCATTTGGGCAACCGTAGGTCGGCGGCCACGGACGCCGCTGCTCTCTGGTAGGAATCGTCGTCAGCGAGGTGATCGAACTCGAGCCGACGGTGCACCCCGCGCCAGGCTCGGTAGACAGGGAGGGTGTCGTCAGGGCAGCGATCATTGCGAGCCTTCTATGCGCTGGCGGAATGTCGAGCGGACCCCAGCGTCCCTACTTGAAGGAAGCCAGCGCCGCCACCTTGTCAGCGGGAATGCCCGCGCGTCGAGCCTGCGCCACAGTGAGGAGGGGCCGGTTCTGACGGGCTCTGGCCGCAATCTGAGTCGGCCGTGGTGGCAGCGCGACGAAGCGCGGTGTTTCTTAGGGAGTGAGGTTCGGGCGGTCGTTGACGTCCTTGCTGCGAGGGGGTGACCTCGTCGGCCACCCTGCCGAGTTCCTCGGCAAGGGATCAGCGAAAGAGGCCCGTTGTGGAATATATGAAACCAGGTATCTTCGGGACCGGCCTAGTATCGCCTAAGGAGGAGACAGGCCCAAGCGAAGGCCCAAAGGATGAGCCCCGCCAAGCACTACTACACTTGCGGAAGGGCACATCTTATGGACGGTTATATGTATTTGGATATAAAAGATACGATTGTAATCCGAGTCGTTATTAGGATAGATAAAGATGCAAACTCTATCCTGTAACCAGCTAGAATATAGCAACCGATCGGAATCTCCTAACCGATCAGGACTCTGTAAACCGCCCCACCCCCAGTATATAAGGGAGAGGGCGGGTAACACCATAGAGATCCGATCATCCAAGCGTAGAACAATCAAGCCTCAGAGCATAGCACACCTCATATCGCCCAGAGCACATTGCGCTTTTGAGCATCCTTAGATCCAAGAGATCCGTATAATCCCCGGCTACGAGATTAGAGTATTACCTCCATCATTTGAGGGCTGAACATCTAATCCCTTGTCTTGTGTGACCTTGATTTTGAGATCTAGTTACCGCCCCATAAATTTATTGCCGACTACAAAACTCGACAGTTGGCGCGCCAGGTAGGGGAAGCGCTATAATCTTTTCCTACAGACTCAATGGCAGCAATCGGCGGATTCGTCGCCACCTTCGTCTCCGGCTAGGCCTTCCACTTGGCTTTGGACTTCATCGCAGATGCGTAGAAACTTATGCACGATCCAAAACGGATCAATACAGGGTGAAGATCGAGCCAACCAACTCGAGGTATACCGCTCTGACTCACACAGAAAACCAGTAAGCATTGTGAGGAACTGCTGCAATTTTCATGGCATCTTCGCAATCAAGGAGCAGAGGGCCGATCTCCAACAAAAATACCAAGAGGCCGCGGAGGAAGATCGTCTTCGTATGGGTAAGGAGGTGCAGGCGCAATCTCTTGATCGCGGCCGCAATGTCGCGAGGACATCCTGCGATCAGTTGGGAGACCAATCCGTCTTCCGCACGCCGTCACGAGCGTCGTCACCTCAAGATGCTTCTCGACCGTTGGACCCGATGATTGCATCCGGACGGCCAGCGGCCCGATCGTGGCGGACCAAGGCCATGGTGACGGCGGCAGCAATCCAGCAGAATTAGGAAAGCTGGTAGGTGAAGCGCACTCGTGCTCCCATGCGGCTACTCGTGTCGCCAGCAGTCGGACTGCAACCAGTCAGAATACCGGAAATCGGCGCCATAGGCCACCACTCGGCGATGCTCGTTGAATTATCAACCGCGACCTCTGCCAAGACATCACCGCTAGACGGCAGGAGCGGGACGAGGAAGAGCGACGTGGGCGCCAGGACGACTGCGAGCGTTTCGGCACCGACCGTGATCGACGAAGTGATCAGAGGTACGACGACCGCGACGACCATAGAGACTATCATCGCCGGGGTCGAAACAACGACGACCGTCGAGCCATGATCTCGCCGCGCCGAACTCCTCGCCGGTGTGTTGAAGACAATCGCCGAGCCAGAGGCTCGCCACGTCGGTCTCCCTCTCATCATGATGAGAGATCTATTAGCGGATCAAGCGTTCACTCCCGGTTGCGCCGAGTGGTTTGGCGAAGGTTTCAACCCCAAGGGCATCGTAAAGTTTGATGGGGCGAGATCCGAGCTTAGGCTGCGGTCGCATACAGTGGTCAGCGGCGGAGAAACGAGCGTGATGGCGAATTATCGCGATCAATCTCACCCCTCGACTCAAGCATGGCTCACGGGACTTGGCGAACTCGGTGGATTCACGAGGCGACCTCTGCGATCGGTTTATCGCGAACTTCGAGGAATCTCGAGAGGCCTAGCACCCGTGGGACTGTATCGACTTCACGGAAGAAGGGCGAGGCGGCGAGAGATTTCATTGGCGTTTCATGCGGAAGAAGAACACCGTCGAGGGCGTGTGCTGAAGCGGTGGTAGTGGCGGCCTTCGAAAGGGTAAGTGATCGACCTAATCAAGAAAATGTCGAAACCCCAACCTCTGTGAAGGAGATGTTTGCAGCCGATCGCTCGCCATGGCCTCAGGCATACTGGTAGCGCCAAGGATCGCCGTGGCGAGAAGAACAAAGCGACAAGCCCGAGTCCTCAAGCACGGAGATAAGAAGTGGAAAGGCGAGAGCTAGTCGCGAATGGCCGTGGCCGGCCTGAATCCCACGGAGGAGGCACGACTATAATTACATCATGGAGGCGATCGCCCTTTCCACCCAAAGGAAAGCAGCGGCCAAGGGTGCTTCACTCAAGCGTTTTGCGTGTAAAGCCACGAGCAACCAGCTCGTGAAGGATGATTTTGCCAAGAAGAAGGACCTCTCGGTGTGGGCGATTTTGGAGGCAGAGCTCGGTGAATTACATTTATGGGGCTCCACGGATCACGAGTCAAGCAAAAGCAAAAGCTTACCGTTCGGGAGATCAATGCGGTGGAACCAGCAGCCCCCAAATATTTAAAGTGGTCCGAGGTATCGATCACCTTTGACCGCTCGAATCACCCCAACCGGGTTCTACATCCGGGTAAGTTCCCTCTAGTGCTTGACCCTGTTATTCGCAGCGTAAATTTAAGGAAGGTCTTGATCGATGGCGGGAGTGGGCTCAATGTCCTGTTCGCCAAAACCCTCGACGGCATGAACATTCCCCGCTCCAAAATAAGGTCGAGCACTCAGCCGTTCCACGGAGTGATCCCTGAGGTGTCTTCGTTTCCACTCGGGCAGATTTCTTTGCCCGTCACTTTCGGTACCAAGGACAACTACCGGACCGAGCACGTAAGTTCCGAGGTGGCCAATTTCAAGACGGCGTACCACGCTATCTTGGGAAGGCCCGGTCTAGCTAGATTCATGGCCGTCGCACACTACACCTATTTGGTGAAGAAGATGCCGGGACCCAAAGGCGTCATCACGGTCCGCAGTGACATCAAGCAATCCTTGCAATGCAACCGAGAGAACCACAAACTCGCTGAGTTGCAGGAGGCGACCACTAAGACAAAGAAAATCTAGGCAGAAGCTGCTACGCTGCGGGAAGAAGGCGACGTCCCATCCAAGAAGCAGGCCACGTCAGGTATGAAGCCCGGCGAAGGAACCAAGAGAATCATTCTTGACCCGTCCGATCCGTCTAAGATGACTTTGATCGGGGCAAGGCTCGAGGACAAATAGGAAGGCGCGCTCGTCACCTTTCTCCAGGCTAACATGGACATCTTTGCCTGGAAACCATCCGACATGCCGGGTGTTCCAAGGGAGGTGATCGAGCATTCACTACACATCGACGAAAAGGCAAAGCCAATCAAGCAAAGGCTTCGCGATTTGCTCCGGACCGCCGGAACGCCATTAAAAAGAGGAGATCACCAAGCTTTTAGCTGCAGGTTTTATCAAAGAGGTGTATCATCCCGATTTGTTGGCTAACCCTGTATTAGTGCAAAAGAAGAATAAAACTTGGCGCATGTGCGTTGATTATACTGATCTCAATAAGGCATGCCCGAAGGGCCCCTTTGAGCTAGCTCGAATTGATCAGGTGGTTAACTCGATTGCCGGGTACGAAATTTTGAGTTTTCTCGATGCCTACTCAGGATACCATCAGATTCGCCTAAAAGCGGAAGATCACATCAAAACTTCATTCATCACGCCTTTCGGAGCCTTTTGTTATACCACAATGGCGTTCGGATTGAAAAATGCTGGTACAACGTACCAGCGCGCAATACAACGATGTTTTCATGCCCAGCTCGGGCGCAATGTGGAAGCATATGTGGATGATGTCGTGGTGAAGACTAGAGAAAGGAAGGACCTTATTGCCGACCTGACCGAGACTTTCGAGAGTCTAAGGGTTTTCAGCATGAAGCCTAATCCCGTGAAATGTGTTTTTGGAGTATCTTCGGGAAAACTGCTCGGGTTTATCATATCACAGCAAGGCGTCGAGGCCAACCCAGATAAGATCAGGGCCATATCGAAAATGGAACCGCCGACTTGCCAAAAGGACGTCCAGAAGCTTACGGGATGCATGGCGCACTTAGCGAGTTCATTTCCGCCCGGGTATCACGAGGTATGCCTTTCTTTAAACTCCTCAAGAGCGGGACAAGTTCCAATGGACTCGGAGGCACAATGAGCGTTTGAAGACTTGAAGACCTTCCTAACGACGCCCCCGGTCTTGGTTTCACCGATGCCGGAGGAGCCCCTGCTACTTTACATCGCGGCAATGACTCATGTAGTCATTGCGCGCGATAAATCATAAAGGGAGGCCGGGCCACATGTAAAGATCCAACACCGGTCTGCCGTCGTGAAGTCTGGCGAATCAAGGTGTGGTATCCGCAAGTGCAAAAATTATTGTATGCAGATCATCACGGCGTCTGCATAAACTCAAGCACTACTTCCAAGAGCATACTATTTGGTGATCACCTCCTTCCCAACAGAGATATACTTCACAATCGAGGAGGCCAGCTGGGAGAATTGCAAAGTGGGCAGTCGAGTTTGGAGCTTTCGATATCTTATTCAAGCCTCGTCTGCGCAATAAAGTCTCAGCGCTCGCCGACTTCACGGTCAGTGGGCGAGCTTCAAAGCCCGGCGGTTACCAAGGAGCTCGATCTTGGACAATGTACTTTGATGGTTCCCTCATGCTTTCGTAGCGCGAAATTGTATCGTGCTCATATCACCAAGTGGAGAAAGGTTGAGGTACGTTCTTCAAATACTTTTTCCCGCTTCAAACAACGCCACGAGTACGAGGCACTCATCCATGGGCTCCGTATTGCCATATCACTCGGTATTCGACGTTTGGTGGTTCGCGAAGACTTAATGCTCGTGGTCAACCAAGTGCAAAAAGAATAGTCCTGCATCGAAGACAACATGGCAGCCAACTGCCAGGAGGTACGCAAGTTAGAAGGTAACTTTGACGGCCTGGAACTTATTCATGTGCTCCGCTGTGACAATGAAGCGGCCGACGAGCTAGAAAAAATGGGATCCTGACGGTCTATAGTGCCCATGGGAGTATTCGTCGAAGAAATTCACAAGCCCATGATTAGCACTCGGTCGAAGACGGACGCCCCAGCCGAGAAGAACGTAGAAGCAGAAGTCCTAGTCATTACCCCGGATTGGACAGCTCTGTATCTGGACTATTTGACGAAGGACGAGCTACCCGAAGACCGCGTGCAAGCCGAACGAATAATGCGCCGAAGCAAGAGCTATGTAGTGATCTGGGAAGAACTCTATCGCAAGAGCTCCTCTGGTGTACTACGACGGTGCATATCAGAACAAGAAGGGAGAGATCTTCTCAAGGAAATCCACTCGGGAGTTTGTGGGAATCATGCGGCGTCATCAACCTTAGTCGGCAAAGCCTATCGTCAAGGATTTTTCTGGCCGACTGCGGTCACTGACACAGAGGACATCGTCCGGACATGCGAAGGATGTCAGTTCTTTGCGCGTCAGATGAACAAACCAAAGACAGAACTACTGAGACCATCCCCATAACACGGCGTTTGCGATGCAGGGGCTCGACATGGTGGGACCTTTAAAGAAGGCTCAAGGTGGTTATACCCATCTCTTCATGACCGTTGATAAATTCACTAAATGGGTGGAGGCCAAACCAGTCGCGACAATAACAGCAGCAAAAGCCAAAGAATTCTTCAACGAAATTGTGGTTAGGTTCGGAGTTCCAAACCGAATCATCACGGAGAACGGCGGTTAACCCTAGCGGCGGAGAAGTCGGAGAGACAAGGAAGCAGAAGGGGCAAGAGCGTGTGATGAAAGAATGAACCGTCGGACGACGCATGGCCTAGCCTCTAAAAGCGGGAAGGATTAGGGTTATGCCAAGTTGGCGGGAAAAATTGGAGGACGCCTGTTCCTACCCTACGTTCCGTAATAATTCACGAGCGCGGCGTCTTGACAGGTAGAGGCAATCATGGCTTGACCAGGTCAAATCCAGGACACATTGCTCCCCAGATGGGATGTTTAACCACTTACCGCTCCAAGCACGGTGCGGATGTCCTTCAATTCAGATTAAAAATAAATCTTCCTGTGATATGCCCCATGTTGGGTTGCTAGGTGGTTACCGCATGACGAAATCATATATCACGAGTCGAGCCTAAACAGGCACAAATCCAATGGTATGCCCCACGAGGGTCGGAAAGCTGTGCGTCGTATTAAACGAGTACGGATACCACTCGGATAAAACCTCGATATGTCCCGAGATGGACCAGAGCTGTATCCCGCACCGGATATGGGTATCGCCCGACCATGAGCCAAGAAAAATCTGGTACACTCCAAGAGAGCCTAAGCTACATCCGACATCAGTCGGGTATAGGTATCACTCGGCCAAGAGCCACGTAAGCATGGTGCGCTCCAGGACGAGCCTAAGTTGTATCCTACATCAGCCGGGTACAAGCATCATTCGGCCACGATCCATGAAAGTCTTAGTACGCTCCAAGAGAGCCTAAGTTGTATCCTACATTAATTGGATATAAGCGTTATTCGGCCAAGAGCCGTGCAACTCGTCATTGGACCTAATATATATCCAGCGCCAGTCGGATTTGGATGTCGCTCGGCCAAGAGTCATGCAAATCTCTATACGATGCGCTCCACGTCGAGCCTAAGCTATGCCCTACGACAGACAGAGGCGGATATCATTCAATCAAAAAGCCATGCGAGCTCCGAGACGTTCCAAGCTGGGTTTAGGCCACGACGAATAACATCCATGGAAAGTACTTTGAGAAGGTATTTCTTTATTTTATATATATATCCCCCTAGCTTCATGCCTGGGAGATATTTTTTACAAGGATCTCACACCTCCCCGCGGCGCACGCGTCCGAGAGCTTCCACGAGAACTTCCTTGACTTCATGAAGAGCAGGGAAGATCTCGAGAAATGTGTCGACGGCGGTATGATCGGCGGCGATGGCGAAGTCCTCCATCACTTCAGCGACGGCGATATCAAAGAGTGCCCACAGCTCAGCAAGCGTAGGACTTTGGTCTGCCATGCAATCCCGCGTAAGAAAGGTGGAGCTTAAAACAAGAAGATGGAGAACTGAACGAGGAAGGATAAGTTTTCGAAGCTATGGTTCGCCCTTTATAGCCCAAACAGTGAGGGTGAAATAAATGCATCATAAGCCGAAGAGACTTGAAGTTAATGAAGTTTGAAGCCAAAGAGGTTTTCGGAAGTTGGATTGACTCAAAGAACCAAAGTAGCCTTGAAGACCGTCTAGTATTGATCCACGGAAGGAAAAGGTATTAAAGTCTCGTTTTTGAGCGGGAAGAAGTATCCAATCCACATCTGAAATATGGACAGGTCCACGAAGTCGTTCACTACAACCCTGTCAGATAGAATATTATAATCAGTCGGAGTAGGAAGTTGAGGGTTATATTCGAATCCTTCATAATCCCCTTGCTGCAAGAGGAAGCTTTCAAATCAAATGGAGACACTATTTGGAAATTTACGGTGGAAATCATAAATGTTGATCCAGAATCAAGGTCCAGATACGAAAATAGCGCAATCGGATCATGAATCACTCGGGGGCTACTGTGGAATATATGAAACCAGGTATCTTGGATCGCCCGATGTCGCCTAAGGAGGAGACAGTAGAGCGAAGGCCCAAAGGATGAGCCCCACGCCAAGCACTGCTACCGCACGGAAGGGGGCACATCTTATGGTCGGTTATATGTATTTGGATATAAAAGATACGATTGTAATACGAGTCGTTATTAGGATAGATAAAGATGCAAACTCTATCCTGTAACCAGCTAGAATATAGCAATCGATCAGAATCTCCTAACCGATCAGGACTCTGTAAACCGCCCCACCCCCAGTATATAAGGGAGAGGGCGGGTAACACCATAGAGATTCGATCATCCAAGCGTAGAGCAATCAATCCTCAGAGCATAGCACACCTCATATCGCCCAGAGCACATTGCGCTTTTGAGCATCCTTAGATCCAAGAGATCTATATTATCCCAGCACACAGGACTAGGGTATTACCTCCATCGCTGAGGGCCTGAACCTGTCTAATCTCTTGTCTTGTGTGACCTTCGAGTTTGAGATCTAGCGCATGCCCCATAAATTTATTGCCGACTACAAAACTCGACACCCATCCTTGCCCGGGTGGGATCAGCCAAGACCCGGGCGATGGCCCGCAAGCATTCCCGGTTGGGATCGTCCTGACGAGCTGGGATGCGATGCCCAAGCGAGGTGTGGAGCCCCTCGCGCTCTTCCCGTCGGAGGGCGGTGATGGCCTGGTTGATGGCAACCCGAACCAACCAACGCGCCTCCTCCGGGGCTTCTGGGTCATCGTCGCTTGCTCCCGCGCTTGCGTCGCTGCTGCCGGCCATGAAGGCCAGGCGCTCGCGCGGCGATAAGGAAGGTGAGAACATGGAGGTGGAGCCTTCGTGCTCAGGAACCGCGTCCGGGTCCAGCCCCGCTGATGGTGATATGTTGTTGCTGGAGCCGAAGGTGCTGGCGACACTGAAGCGATGAACCCCGAACGAACGAAACTCGGGCCCCACGGTGGGCGCCAGCTGTCGACGATCGGGACTGTCGATCGCAGAAGAAAGAAAGGGGGAGCGAGGAGTTAGCTCGGGAGCGGGACCTGAGGTAGCGCTCGTCCGGGGCCTCCCAGCGTCGTGGGGAAGTCGTTCCCAAGAAAGGATGCCGGACGCGGGGTTTATACTTGTTCGAGCCCCCATGGTCGGGTAATAGCTCTACTCCAGTCTCGCCCGGAGGCTAAGGGTGTATTAACAGCTCTGTGCAAGAGTACAAGGACGGGGCCCGAGCAAGAGAAGGGGGCCACGCCGTTCTCCCTTGCTGTTGTCATGCGTTTGGTGTTGCCCTTGTCTTTTTGTTCCGTTCTTCTCTGTTCTCTCGGTGTCTGTCTCCCCTTGTGAATGAGACGACCTATTGCTTTTGTAGCCCTCGGGAAACCTTGCTGCTTGGTCCCGAGGCCGACGTCAGTGGCCCGTGGCGATTTGACAGAGGCTCAGAAGTCGTTGCTAGCCGTTGAGAGTCTGACGGGAGCTGTTGAGATCTTGACAGGAGCTGTTGAGCCCTAGTTCCCAAGCAGGGGCAGGTAGGGTCCTGATTCCCACGCAGGGGAGAGTTTTACACAAGACAAAAATAGAAATGCTACAGATGTCCCTTTCATTGGCGCCCGCGGGGGTGTCGAGGTCGAGGGCGAGGCGTCGAGATCGAGGGTGCCTGCCCCTGCGGCGGTGCCCAAGTTCGAGCTTGCTGGCCCTGAGCCCGACCATTGAGGGGGCATCACCTAGGTCAGGGATGAGCCCCTTGGCCTGTGGACAGCTGCCATGAGGCCACGGGGGATGCTTACATGTGGCGATGGTACTGATCCCCGATAGATCTCAATCCGACGGTCACGATCCCAGGGTTTCGATGGAGTAGGCCACACGGACCTGCATGGGCTGGGCTGCGAGGAGAAATGGGCCGGACCGAAGGGGTTTCAGCCCAAAGACTATTCATCCAATTTTTAAATGATTTCGATTTAAAATAATTCAGATAAATGGAGTAAGCCAAAATACATAGTAAAATACCAGGAAAAATCCCAAAAATTTCCAGAAAATACTTGGGACATTTGGAACTCAAATAATATATTTCCAACAAAAGATCATTAATATTTTTCTCTAAATAATCAAATGATAGCAAAAGGCTTTATTCAAAATTCCAAAATGAATTAAATAAAACCTCAGAAATTTAATAACAAAGAAAAATCTTATTAAATCCAATAAAAGCAAAATTTGGGATGTTACAAATAGTCCAAAACCACTCGATGACTAAGCAAGAAGTTGGGTAGTACACACCGAATAATTGTGTAGTTGCATTGTAAAAAATTTCTAAAAAATAACGAAAATGACTAGTAATTTTCCAATCCGTATCATTAACCAATGCCTCACCATTATTGCAGTTGACGAAGACAGTGATAATATGCTCGTAGCATTTGCATCGCTGCAGCATAATATACGTTGAGTTCCATCTAACCTTCATATCAAGGTTGAATCTTCTTGGTTCCTTATTGTTGGCTCTGTAGTACTCTAAGAACTGGGCAAACCTTACGGGTGAATTAGTAACAAAATCAATAGCACTGCGTATGCCTTTCAAACTAGGTTTCATTACATGCAAACCTGCCTGCACAATGAGATTAATAATATGGCATACGCACCTCTAGTGTAGTACAAAACCTCTAACATAAGTCTCTAGGTGCGGTGAGAGATGCTCTATAGCCGTCGTGTTAGCTGATGCATTGTTAAGAGTAGCTGCATCCGAGCTCGGTGCATCTAGAATGTATAAGGCATCCTCGATGCCATGCGTGCCGTCCAGATAAAGGCCATCCATGCCATAGTCTCCCATGCTGGGGGAGAGTTGGCGTGGATCAATCTTTTGATCCTAACGAGGGGGACTTGGAGAGCGCGGGCGTGCTCTCCTGCTCTTGCTCTTGCGAAACATTTTATTTCACGATGGGAGAGTAAAAAAAGCAATTAGAGATAGATGTGCTGATGTGCAAAATGTGCCGAGCAAAAATGGGTAAGAAAAGAAAGCTCGAGAGAGACATGCAGAACAAATGAGAGCCGTCCCTGTCTTTATGGCGTGTCTCTCTAATTGCTTGTTGCAAATTGAAATCAGGCACGGGCAGCAGGATGAAAAATTGAAAGCAACTTTATGTCATGTCACGCGTTGCTTCGTTGTTCCACTGTCATTGCAATTTCAAATGAGGCGTAGCCGCGCGCTCGTGCATGACAAAAATTGAAGAGCGCGGGACGGATATGACAAAGCAACTTTATGTCTTTCAATACTTTCATCATTTCCACACCATGCTGTCTCAGAGTGGAGAGACCGAGAGAGACGTTGAATACATCAGGTGCTTGATCTTGCGTTCAAGTACATCAGGCTCAAACGCGTGATTCCCTCGAGCTATCTTTTTATCGTGATTCACTCGAACGGTCGAGCAGCCTGAACAAAAAGTTTTTCCTCTCTTTTTTCCCAGTTTCCCACTGAACCCGCCCATCCCCCTCTCTCTGTTTTCCCACCGTGCTCGATTAGTAGGCCCGGCATGGCTCGGCCAACCGTGTTGTGCCTACCCGACCCGTTCAGAACAGTACTGTGTTGGGCTGTGCATCGTGCTGAACTGGACGTGCCTCGTACAAGCCCAAATTTGCCCGACCCAATGCCCACCTACAGGGCCACACGAGGGCTGCACGAGGTCTCGTCGCATGTCCTCATCTACTAGGACATGATACATATGCCATATCCCGAGAATGATATATGCCGCACAAGACAATTGCTAATTAGAAAAATAAGTAATAGTTTCATATGGTACTTGATGAAGAGGAATCGAATGACTAATGCAAATATAACAAAAGTGAGGCGAAGAGTTAATGAAACGCGAAGGATGGAAGAATAGTCAGGACTGAAGAATTTTATTCAAAAGTTTTTTCTTATCAAAACGGTAATGTTTCTGATTTTATAACATTTTTGTAAAATTCATAAGAGGTCTAGTGTATTGTATAGAATCGTAAAATCTAAACTGAAATCGTACTACTGAACCATGTCATTAATTAGGAGTACTTTGTACGTTAGATATTGCCATTGTTTTATGTGAGCTGTTAAATCTTTATTGTTTTATTCCTATTGTGTTGTCTAAATAATTTTACATTAAATGATTTAGGCAAGCATATAAGGTCGGAAACACCGAAGAAAGGATCGAAGAATAACTGCACCTGAGCTACATATGGAAAAGATGTTTGCAAACGGTACAACCTACACTACCTTGAAAAAGGCCATCTGTGGCGGTTCATAACTGCCATCAGTGACGGTTTTTGAACCGCCACAGATTTAGTGCCACTCATAATCGAGGATTATCAGTGGCGGTTCTAGAACCGCCACAGATAATACTATCTGTGGCGGTTTTTGGCTAGAACAGCCACTGATATTCGGGTATCAGTGACGGTTCAATCCAAAAACCGCCACTAATCATCCAAGTATCAGTGGCGGTTTTTTGATAGAACCGCCACTGATACTCAAATATCAGTAGCGGTTCTATCCCAAAACCGCCACTGATACTTGGATGATTAGTGGCGGTTTTTGGCTAGAACTGCCATTGATACAACTATCAGTGGCGGTTGTATATAAAACCGCCACTGATATTCCTACTATCAGTGGCGGTTTTTTGATAGAACCGTCACTGATATTACGTCAGTAGCGGTTTTGGGCCAAAACCGTCGCTGACAATCTCACACACGAAAATAAAAAACTGGCATTTGTGGCTAGTCTCAGGTAGCGCTAGCCATGCCAGTATCATTATGTACAACTTGCTCCCTTATATAGCAACTGTTCTTGGTCTCTTTCCTCCCCATCTGAACCAAACAAAAAGGAAAACTGCATTGAAGTATTGAAACATTTGAAAACATAGTAGGAGCACAGAGAAGACTCAATAAAGCACTCTGCTTTGAAAGGCACCACACCTGAGGTCAACACAATTGATAGGAAAAAATGACACAATGTGCCAACATCAGAAATAAATGCTTTTCAGCTTGTAAAGCCTCCCTATAGTTTTATTTTCAACACTAATCTCAGGCAAACAACTATTGGGCCATCAATTAAGGCAATTAAAGATTGGACCATACATGCATACTTACTAAGCCATGAACCCGTAAGGCCAGGAGTGTCAATAGGGGATACAAACTCTGATACAACACAAATTAAAATCTGGGATTGTGTTTGTTTTTCAGCTGGGCATCAATCCCAACATAAATACAAAATAGAATATATTCAGCAAATTGGATACGTAGCTAAAGATCATGACGGTGCAAATTTTCCATTTGGAAACTAAGCAAGCAGTACTGTCATGTGGTGGGAGACTGGAGGAAAAAAAGACAAACCTTCTGTGAGATTCACGAAGGTGGGTCGTGCCTACTGTAACATCCCAAAATTTGGCTTAATTAAGTTTTTATTGTTTAAAAGTGCATTGGTGATTTTCTGGAATTTATTTGGATTTTTCTGAATTTATTTGATTTAGTTTGAAATTAAGTTTATTGCTTTTTATTCAAATTTATTTATATCGATGCAAAGTTAAAATAAAGTTTTGGCAAAAATATTTTATTTAAGTCCAGAATGTCTCAAAGTATTTTTGAGATTTTTCTTGGATTTTTCCTGATTGTTTTATTGCCTAAAATAAATAAAATGAATTTCGGAATTATTTTAATTGAAAAACCTTTTGAAAAACCTTGTGAACAGTATTGGGCTGGCCAGTGCATCTTGTCTTGTGTGGCCGATGGAGCGCCCGTTTGGCCCATCTCGGGTAAACCCTAAGGCGAGTGAATCGCGTAGTTGGATCAAGATCGCGTGGTGAGATCAATTCGTCAGGTTCGGGACTCGGAGAATCTTCGCCGTTGGAAAGAAATCGCGGGCGGTTAGGATTAGATCGTGGCGTGTGATCGACCGTTGGTAGCGATCGAGCGGTGTGGGTTGTCGTCTCCGACGCGAACTCGAATCCGTCGCCGACACGACTTCGCCGCCCGTAACGACCTAGGGTTCCGTTTTTAGCGCGTTCACGAGGCTATAAATAGGAGGGGTAGCGTCCCGAGGTTCTCCGTGAGCCGCCGCATCTTTTCGCTGAAGCGCCGTCGCCCGAGGAACGCTGTGGGAGCTGCTCGACCTCGCCGAAGTAGAACACCGGAGCTGCCACGGTTTTTGCTCGAGTTCGCCGCCGGTTCGTCGGTTTTCGCTGTTTTTGGTCCCAGATCCGGATTCACCGAGGTGTGCGCGTCGACACGCCACTTCTTCACGTCGGGACACGCGAACGCCGTCGCCGAGTCTTCTTCTTCGTCTCCGGTGACTTTCTTCGCGCCGCTTCGCCGTGAGCTTCGGGTGAGTTCGTGACCATCGGATCTGGTTGAACGGAGAAGATCGAGCCACGTTGCACGCTTCTGTCGCCGTTCGATCGGATCAGGGTGTGGATGCGTGCCGCGTGTCGCGCATCGGCGGGGCAGCGCTGCGACCAATCGGGACGAGACGCGTGGCGCCGCGGGTTTCGAGGCGTCGTGCGCCGGGTTCACGGTGGACCAGAGGAGGTCTCGTGGACCAGGTCTATGCGCCGAGGCCACGTGTCGAGCTCTGGTTGGTTCGGTCCATGGCTGACGTCACGCTGACGTCATAAATCGCTTTTTCAGAATAAAAATAAATCTGTTAATTTCGAATTTCTGATTTTCTGATTTCAGTATTTATTTTAAAATTCAAAAGGCTATATCTTTTGCATCGTAACTCGGATTTGAGTGATTCCAGTTTCTAAAAATTTGTAAAATTGATATCTATTTAATGGTGAATTTTATTTGATTTTTGGAGTTTAATTGCTCTCTGTTTTGGCATTTATTTGCTTTTCTCTTTGATGCAGCGTGAGACGTTGAATTGTGCGACGCCGAGGAAGATCAAGCAACTCAAGAGCAAGCTTCAGATCAAGATCAGGACCTATTCCAAGGC
Organism: Otatea glauca; assembly: GCA_036346275.1. Taxonomy (NCBI): domain Eukaryota; kingdom Viridiplantae; phylum Streptophyta; class Magnoliopsida; order Poales; family Poaceae; genus Otatea; species Otatea glauca. The sequence continues at coordinate 16,103 of JAYEVK010000125.1, forward strand.
AAGTTGTGCTTTGATCATGTTGAACCCATGTTTATAAAATTGCTATGTTTGTTTTACAATATTGCATATATTTCAAATATACAACTGTTTCAAATTAGATTGGGTTTAGCTAAAATACAGATTGATCTATACCCTACCTTGTCATTGTATGCCATGATCCATTGTCACCCTAGATTGGTTTAATTTAGTTGGTTAATGAATATAATCAACATTGGAGGTTAGACCGTATTAGTTGCTTAGCCATGCCACGTCATCACATGTGTCGAATCATTGATAATTAATCTTGATTAATGGAATATGGAACAATGTTATGAACTTGTGTGTAATGTGGGATCACGATGAGATTGAGTTGTTGTGGCGAGTCATGTCACGCAACGAGGTTGAATTGTTGATGGCACGTGATGCTTGGTAATCAGCGGGTGATAATCATTTAGATTGGGGCAAGTGGCAAGGGGCGAGGATGCCAAGGTGGGCCCGATGGGCAGAGGGTATGTGGAAGTCTTGCCTTGATCACACTAAGGACTTAACCTTGCAAGCCTTTGACCTGAGTCAATCATGCAACCACATGTCTGGTATGGGCCAGCCTAGCTGAGTAATTTGTAATGTCTTAATTTTGATACTATCGTGGTCGGTGTGAGTTCCCGGGTCAGGGTGTAATTCACATGGCGCAAGAGGGGGGCCCTGGATGTGGTTTTCAGACCCGCCAGTGTTGAAACCTTAGCGGGTAGTACCGGATTAAGATAGAGCATTGTAAAGGCTTTGTTATAATCTCTCGCCTTTGTGGTGTTTGGTTGTATCACGTGGGTAAAGTGCATAACCTCTGCAGAGTGTGAAACTATTCGGATAGCCGTGCTCGCGGTATTGAGCAATGCTCGGAATTACTGATTAAGGGTTAGCTTAATTAATTGGACAACTTGGTTGGGATGGCGGAATGCCATGTGGAAGATGGAATTTGACTTAGGATTGGAAACTTGGTTTACTTGAGAAATCTTGAACTTATTTATTATTGTTATTTGTTTTACATTCTTTACAATCTATATATTGTATTTGTTCATAAATGTCGCTTATTGCAAAATAGCCATGATAGCCTATCCATTGGAATAAGCCTTGCATATAGATACATAGAATTGCATTCATGCACAACTTGTTGAGTGCTTTAAGTACTCACCCTTGCCAAACAACAATAATCAACAGTTGAAGAATCTACACCGTGTTGGAGGATGAAGTCCAAGAAGACACGAGTCATTAGGGTCCGAGCCTTGTCGGTTGCTGTGGTGGTGATGAGCTATCTACGTTTCTACTTTCCGCTGCTTAATTATTAGTTTATTTTCTCAGTCTTGCCCTGCGTGGCTTAATAATGTAAGTTGGTCATAAGATCATACATTTAGCTATATCAATAAATGAACTATTATTCTATTATCGTTGTGTATGATGTGATATGTACCAATGTTAAGCTGTGTGCACTAGCGTTGATCCTGGGACTAGTGCGGTAAACACAGTGGGTTCGAATCAGTGGATTCGGGTCCCTACAGAGGTGGTATCAGAGCATACTGACTGTAGGTCTTGGCCCTAGATAGTATGAGTGTGTCCAAAACTATTTTCTAAAAGAAAATTTAAACTTGACTAATAAAACACTCTCGACTCATCTCATTCTCTACTTCTCACCTTTGCTGAATTTACCCGTTTTACTTGCCGTTTCGGGTGGAGAACTTATTCAAAGTTCTTGTGGAGCAGATGCCGATCGTTCCGACCTTTGAGGAGTCAGCTGGCGGCTACGCCATGGAGCTGTGGAGAGTTCTTCAGACGCTGGGAGGCTTCTACCGTCCGCTTTACCGAGGAGGCAGCTGGTCAGTTGATGGTGTACACCGAGGATTCATTTGCAAGTTGATCATCTACGCTCGGGAGAACGAGGAAACTAGCAGGTCAATCAACGTCTCCGCCAGAAGGATCTCGTACGAAGTTGCAATTCAAGAAGTTGCTCGACTTGCTCTTCGCCGTATCTGCCGCGACTACGCTGACGAGCTTCACGACTCAGTGTTCCGACTTCACCCAGACGTTCAGGCATGCCGAAGACGACGGATCGAGGGGAGCGAGTGTGCTCGCGACGCACCTTGCGAGTTCGCCCTTGCCGGGAGGATCACATGAGAGATACTACCCAGAGGCGGAGGCGTATGCGAGGCACTCAGAGTGGCAGAGCAGAGCTCGAGGTGACCCGTGCTTCACTATCGGGATGATCACCGAGTGGGAGAGGCCACGAGGCGCTTGAGGGCGAGTGGAGCGCGTGACTCGGGGAGTTCAGGAGCCACCGAGGAGTCGAGGAGGATCCAGAGGAGCGAGTGGGAGCGGAAGGAGTGCAGACCCGTTGTTGCAGAGGACCAGGAGTAGGTCACGGGATAGGTTCGCTCCGATGCCCGCTCATCCACCGGTGTATGCGCCGGATCGGCCTCACCAGGTGGTCGGATGAGTGAGTGTCGACCTTGAGGTGTGTTGAGACTCGAGTGTGAGTCGCGTCTTTAAGTTAGTCTTTACCTTTTGGTTGACGTTAAGGTTTCGTGTTTTAGTTTGCTTCTTTGTATTCTTTGAGTGGGCGTTATGTGTTGCAAGGCTTGTAGGCTTAAATAAGCACCATACCAAGATAAATAAAGAATTGTTCAGTTGGGTATAACCTATCTTCCCGCTTTAGAAATTCTTACTTCTCATCTATGCTACATCTACCTTTCCTAACCTAAGAGGCAATAATCGGATGGTGAATACTGAGGAAACAACGATGCTTCAGAAGTGGGTGCGCTGAATGACAACCCCAATGACGGAGGACCCTCAACCACCGCCGATGGACATGCAGAATTTGGGAGCATTTCGCGTAGCAGACTCAAGCCCGATCACGAGACAATGATGCACGGCAGATGCGACAAATGACCAAGCAGAAGAAACCACAACAACCTCGCAGCTCGGAACAATCATGGTGGATCTCGACCTATTTCCAAGCTATCAGATTTTATGAGGACGAGGCCACCAACTTTTTCAGAAATGTGAACCCTTTGGAAGCCGATGGTCGGCTTAGGACCATTGAGAAGAAGTCGCACATCACTCGGTCACGAAGGCAATGAGAAGGTGCTCTACGCTTCTCATCAACTTGAAGGAACCGCATTGAATGGTGGGAGAATTCTGTGCGCTCATGGAGCCCGCAAGAGATAACACAGGAGGAGTTCACTAATGCTTTCCGCCCGATATCATGTCCCGGAGGGAATGATGGACCTTAAGAAGGAAGAGTTGAGCTTTGAAGCAAGGAGGCCAACCGGTGGCGAATACTTGAACAAATTTACTCGATTAGCTCGCTATGCCCTCAAGGCGTAGCGACAGATAAAGCGCATGGGCCTCGTTTCATGAAGGGATGAACTCGGGACTACAGTGGGGATGATTACCCACAATTTCCGATTTTCGAGGCTGGTAAATAAGGCTTTAATCCTAGAAGATAAGCGCAAAGAGCTAGGTGAAAACCGTAAGCGCTTGATGAACAATCAGGGTGGACGTCCAAACCATCTACGTTTGAGGATGTCACCACAGCAATTTGCTAGGTTCCAACCACCAGCTGGGAACAAGGCATCAACCCCTGCACCTCGCCCGCCAATCGAATTTTGGACACGGCCAAAGACAGGCAACAATGCACCAGGAGGGAATCAGCAGTCCGCAGTGAAAAGATGCTATACCTGCAATGAGCCAGGGCACTTTTCTAATAGGTGTCCACAGAAGGGAGGCATCACGCCAGTTCGTTTTAACTTGGGAACAACACCTGCCAAGGCACTAGCCTCAGGAGGAAATCGTGCGCCAGGTCAAGCTGGAGCAACCCCGCAATCAACAGTGCGTGGAAGGATCAACCACATCACCGCTGATGGAGCTCAGGAGGCTACAGATGTCGTACTGGGTAAGTTCCTGGTCAACTCAGTACCTGCTACAGTTTTGTTTGATTCTGGAGCTTCGCATTCGTTTGTTTCTCAAAGTTTTGCAACCAAGAATGGATTTAAAATGGTGAATCTTAAGTGTGTGCTCTTAGTCCAAGCCCCAGGATCTGAGCTTAGATCTAGCCTTGGGTGTTTGGGAGCTAAGTTGCTTATGGATGGGATAGAATTTCTAGCGAATCTCATCTTAATAGATGCGCAATCCCTAGACGTCATCCTTGGAATGGATTGGCTGTCAAAACATAAGGCTGTTTTGGATTGTGGCCGAAGGATCGTGACTTTGGAAGGCCCTAATGGCAAGAAAGTGGAGTTTCAAGCGACCGCAGTTCGAGATGGGCAGTTAGTGGTCAACAGCGTGAAAGCCATCGGCATGGAAGATGTGCGAAGAGCGAGAATACCGGATGTGTTTCCAGAAGATTTGCCAGGATTGCCACCGGATCGTGATATCGAGTTTGTCATCGAGTTAGCGCCAGGGACAGCACCGATATCGAAGAGACCATATCGGATGCCTACCGACGAGTTAGTGGAAATGAAGAAGCAGATTGAGGAACTGCAAGAGAAAGGTTTCATTAGACCAAGTTCATCACCGTGGGGAGCCCCGGTTTTGTTTGTTCGCAAGAAGGACGGAAGTCTTAGAATGTGCATCGACTATCGTGCACTTAATGAAGTAACGATCAAGAATAAGTACCCGTTGCCCAGGATCGACGACTTATTTGATCAGTTAAGAGGAGCTGGAGTTTTCTCCAAGATAGATCTTCGTTCAGGATACCATCAGTTGAAGATCCGAGCAGAGGATGTACCTAAGACCGCGTTTTCTACGCGATATGGACATTATGAGTTCACAGTCATGTCATTTGGATTGACTAATGCCCCAGCATATTTCATGAACATGATGAATAAGGTTTTCATGGAGTATTTGGATAAGTTCGTTGTAGTCTTCATAGACGATATTTTGGTTTACTCAAAGACAGAAGAAGAGCATGCAGAACATCTGAGAATGGTTTTGGAGAGGCTGCGAGAACAACAGCTATATGCTAAGTTTAGCAAGTGTGAATTTTGGAAGGAAAAGGTCGAATTTCTGGGTCATGTAATGACTACTAAAGGAGTTGCAGTCGACCCAAGCAAAGTGGACGCGGTGTTGCACTGGGAGCAACCGAAGTCTGTTACCCAGATCCGTAGTTTTCTGGGAATGGCGGGATATTACCGTCGGTTCATAGAAGGATTCTCGACAATTGCTAAACCCCTGACGCAGTTGTTGAAGAAAGAAAAGAAGTTTGCATGGACGCCAGAGTGCGAGAAAAGTTTCATGGAACTAAAGAAGCGCTTAACAACAGCCCCCGTATTAGTATTGCCAGATGTGCAGGATGGATTTGACATTTACTGTGATGCTTCGAAGCAAGGCTTGGGATGCGTGTTAATGCAAGAAGGCAAAGTCGTTGCTTATGCGTCGAGACAATTAAGACCGCATGAAGTGAATTACCCAACGCATGATTTGGAATTAGCTGCCGTAGTGCATGCTTTAAAGATATGGCGTCATTATCTCATAGGAAATAGATGTGAGATATATACGGACCATAAGAGTCTGAAATACATATTCACTCAAGCTGATCTGAATATGAGACAGCGAAGATGGCTGGAGCTAATTAAGGATTATAATGTGAGAATCCATTATCACCCCGGAAAAGCTAATGTGGTGGCAGATGCTCTGAGTCGAAAGAGCTATAGAGCAAATGCATTGACAATGGAGGATCAACCGGAACTATGCAAGGAATTCCAGAGGCTAAGATTGGAAGTCGTTCCGCAAGGAATGATAGCTGCGCTAGAAGTGAAACCAACATTAGAGGATCAGATTAGAGAAGGTCAACAAGATGACGATAAAATTTCTAAAATCAAGGCTAAAAGGAAGAAGGCCTAGCCTTAGATTTTACTGGATGAACAAGGGACTATGTTCTTCAAAAGCCGAATTTGTGTCTAGGATAAAAGGAGTGAAACAAGCGATTCTTGAGGAAGCTCACGACTCTAAGTACTCAATTCATCCAGGAAGTGCTAAAATGTATCAGGATTTGAAGGAGAGATTCTGGTGGCCGAATAGGAAGCGTGAAGTGGCTGAGCATGTTGCGTTATGTGACGTATGTCAGAGAGTAAAGGCCATGCATCAAAGACCCGCTGGTCTGTTGCAGCCGTTGAAAATTCCGGAATGGAAGTGGGAGGAAGTCGGAATGGATTTTATCACCGGTTTACCTAAGACTCAGAAAGGTTACGATTCCATTTGGGTTATCGTGGATCGTCTAACCAAGGTCGCTCACTTCATCCCAGTAAAGACCACTTACTCCGGGGATCGCTTAGCAGAACTATATATGGCAAAAATTGTATGTTTGCATGGAGTGCCAAGAAGATTGTGTCAGACAGAGGTACCCAATTTACCTCAAGATTTTGGAATAAGTTGCACGAAGCAATGGGGACTCGTCTGAATTTGATTATCGCATATCACCCATAAGCGGATGGTCGACCGAAAGAGTAAATCAGATTTTAGAGGATATGTTGAGAGCTTGTGCTTTAGCTTATGCTACGTCTTGGGATAAATGTACGCCATACGCAGAATTCGATTACAATAATAGTTATCAAGCTAGCCCGCAAATGTCACCATTGAGCGTTGTATGGGCGTGCTTGTCGTACTCCATTAAATTGGAATGAAAGGAGAGTGTCCGGTCTTTGGGCGGATATTCTCGAAGAGGCGAGAAAGTCAAGTTGCAATGATCGAGAGAGGTTGAAGATAGCACGATCAAGACGTAAGAGTTACGCAGATAACCGTCGTCGAGATTTGAGTTTTGAACCAGAAGATCATGTGTATCTCAGGGTTACCCCTCTTAAGGGCGTTAAAAGATTTCATGTTAAAGGGAAGCTTGCACCAAGATATGTTGGTCCGTTCAAGATTCTGAGCCGTCGAGGAGAGGTAGCTTATCAGTTAGAGTTGCCTCAGTCCTTGGCAGGAGTGCACGATGTATTCCATATGTCGCAACTTAAGAAGTGTCTCAGAGTGCCAACAGAGCAAACCCCATTGGATGCAATAGAGCTGCAAGAAGATTTGACGTATAAAGAGCAACCAGTCAGAATTTTGGATGTTATGGAAAGCAAGACCAGAAACAAGTCTATTCGCTTTTGCAGAATTCAGTGGAGCAATCATTCTGAAAGTGAAGCCACTTGGGAGCGAGAAGAAGATTTGAAGTCAGAATTCCCAAACCTATTCTCTAGTTAGCCCTGAATCTCGGGTCGAGATTCTGTTAAGGGGGGGAGGTTTGTAACATCCCAAAATTTGGCTTAATTAAGTTTTTATTGTTTAAAAGTGCATTGGTGATTTTCGGAATTTATTTGGATTTTTTCAATTTATTTGATTTAGTTTGAAATTAAGTTTATTGCTTTTTATTCAAATTTATTTATATCTATGCAAAGTTAAAATAAAGTTTTGGCAAAAATATTTTATTTAAGTCCAGAATGTCTCAAAGTATTTTTGAGATTTTTCTTGGATTTTTCCTGATTGTTTTATTGCCTAAAATAAATAAAATGAATTTCTGGAATTATTTTAATTGAAAAACCTTTTGAAAAACCTTGTGAGCAGTATTGGGCCTGGCCCAGGTACTGTGCGCGGGTGGCCCGGTGGAGCGCGGCCCGTTTGGCCCATCTCGGGTAAACCCTAAGGCGAGTGAATCTGCGCCGTTGGATCAAGATCGCGCGGGTGAGATCAATTCGTACCGGTTCGGGACTCAGGAGAATCTTCGCCGTTGGAAAGAAATCGCGGCGGTTAGGATTAGATCGTGGCGTGTGATCCGACCGTTGGTAGCGGATCGAGCGGTACGTGGGTTGTCGTCTCCGACGCGAACTCGAATCCGTCGCCGACACCACTTCGCCCGTAACGACCTAGGGTTCCGTTTTTAGCGCGTTCGCCGAGGCTATAAATAGGAGGGGTAGCGTCCCGAGGTTCTCCGTGAGCCGCCGCATCTTTTCGCTGAAGCGCCGTCGCCCGAGGAACGCTGTGGGAGCTGCTCGACCTCGCCGAAGTAGAACACCGGAGCGCCACGGTTTTGCTCGAGTTCGCCGCCCGGTTCGTCGGTTTCGCTTTTTGGTCCCAGATCCGGATTCACCGAGGTGTGCGCGTCGACTCGCCACTTCTTCACGTCGAGGACACGCCGAACGCCGTCGCCGAAGTCTTCTTCTTCGTCTCGGTGACTTTCTTCGCCGCCGCCGCCGTGAGCCGGGTGAGTTCGTGACCATCGGATCGGTTGAGCGGAGAAGATCGAGCCACGTTGCACGCTACGTCGCCGTTCGATCGGATCAGGGTGTGGATGCGTGCGCGTGTCGCGCATCGCGGGCGGGCTGCGACCAATCGGGGCGACGCGCGTGGCTGCGCGGTTCGAGGCGTCGTGCGCCGGGTTCACGGTGGACCAGAGGAGGTCTCGTGGACCAGGTCTATGCGCCGAGGCCACGTGTCGAGCTCTGGTTGGTTCGGTCCATGGCTGACGTCACGCTGACGTCATAAATCGCTTTTTCAGAATAAAAATAAATCTGTTAATTTCGAATTTCTGATTTTCTGATTTCAGTATTTATTTTAAACTTCAAAAGGCTATATCTTTTGCATCGTAACTCGGATTTGAGTGATTCCAGTTTCTAAAAATTTGTAAAATTGATATCTATTTAATGGTGAATTTTATTTGATTTTTGGAGTTTAATTGCTCTCTGTTTTGGCATTTATTTGCTTTTCTCTTTGATGCAGCGTGAGACGTTGAATTGTGCGACGCTTCGGAGGAAGATCAAGCAACTCAAGAGCAAGCTTCAGATCAAGATCAGGACCTATTCCAAGGCAAGTTGTGCTTTGATCATGTTGAACCCATGTTTATAAAATTGCTATGTTTGTTTTACAATATTGCATATATTTCAAATATACAAGCTGTTTCAAATTAGATTGGGTTTAGCTAAAATACCAGATTGATCTATACCCTACCTTGTCATTGTATGCCATGATCCATTGTCACCCTAGATTGGTTTAATTTAGTTGGTTAATGAATATAATCAACATTGGAGGTTAGACCGTATTAGTTGCTTAGCCATGCCACGTCATCACATGTGTCAGAATCATTGATAATTAATCTTGATTAATGGAATATGGAACAATGTTATGAACTTGTGTGTAATGTGGGATCACGATGAGATTGAGTTGTTGTGGCGAGTCATGTCACGCAACGAGGTTGAATTGTTGATGGCACGTGATGCTTGGTAATCAACGGGGTGATAATCATTTAGATTGGGGCAAGTGGCAAGGCGAGGATGCCAAGGTGGGCCCGATGGGCAGAGGGTATGTGGAAGTCTTGCCTTGATCACACTAAGGACTTAACCTTGCAAGCCTTTGACCTGAGTCAATCATGCAACCACATGTCTGGTATGGGCCAGCCTAGCTGAGTAATTTGTAATGTCTTAATTTTGATACTATCGTGGTCGGTGTGAGTTCCCGGTCGAGTGTAATTCACATGGCGCAAGAGGGGGCCACGGATGTGGTTTTCGAGACCGCCGTTGTTGAAACCTTAGCGGGTAGTACCGGATTAAGATAGAGCATTGTAAAGGCTTTGTTATAATCTCTCGCCTTTGTGGTGTTTGGTTGTATCACGTGGGTAAAGTGCATAACCTCTGCAGAGTGTGAAACTATTCGGATAGCCGTGCTCACGGTATTGAGCAATGCTCGGGAATTACAGTTAAGGGTTAGCTTAATTAATTGGACAACTTGGTTGGGATGGCGGAATGCCATGTGGAAGATGGAATTTGACTTAGGATTGGAAACTTGGTTTACTTGAGAAATACTGAACTTATTTATTATTGTTATTTGTTTTACATTCTTTACAATCTATATACTGTATTTGTTCATAAATGCTGCTTATTGCAAAATAGCCATGATAGCCTATCCATTGGAATAAGCCTTGCATATAGATACATAGAATTGCATTCTGTGCACAACTTGTTGAGTGCTTTAAGTACTCACCCTTGCCAAACAACAATAATCAACAGTTGAAGAATCTACACCCGTGTTGGAGGATGAAGTCCAAGAAGACACGAGTCATTAGGGTCCGAGCCTTGTCGGTTGCCTGTGGTGAACTGATGAGCTATCTACGTTTCTACTTTCCGCTGCTTAATTATTAGTTTATTTTCTCAGTCTTGCCCTGCGTGGCTTAATAATGTAAGTTGGTCATAAGATCATACATTTAGCTATATCAATAAATGAACTATTATTCTATTATCGTTGTGTATGATGTGATATGTACCAATGTTAAGCTGTGTGCACTAGCGTTGATCCTGGGACTAGTGCGGTAAACACAGTGGGTTCGAATCAGTGGATTCGGGTCCCTACACCTAGGCACCACCACTCATGCCACAGTGCCGCCTCCAAGTTCTCGCAACCAAGCCGCCACCATCTACGTCACAGCACTGCCTCAAATGAACTATATAGAATCAAAGAAATGGCGTTAGAAGGAAGATATGGAATTGTAACAAAGGATCATCAAGAAGCCTACACCACTACGAAATCAACTTTCCATCAATTAAGGATTCAGACCACTTCTGTGCATACTTACTAAGGCATGAACTCGTAAGACCGAAGTGTCAATAGGTGATACAAACTCTAATAGAACACAAATTAAAATTTGGGATTGTGTTTGTTTTTCAGTTCAGGAGGAAGATATGGAATTGTCGCAAAGGATCATCAAGAAGCCTACACTACTACGAAATCAACTTTCCATCAATTAAGGATTCATACCACTTTTATGCATACTTATTAAGCCATAAACTCTTAAGACCGAAGTGTCAATAGGTGATACAAACTCTGATAGAACGCAAATTAAAATCTAGGATTTTGTTTGTTTTTCAGTTGGGCATCAATCCCAAAATAAATACAGAATAGAATATATTTAGCAAATTGGATACGTATGTGAAGATCTGCATAAGACGTTAGTGGCAAAATCGAAATCAATCTCACATAGAAGATACGGAGCATAAATTATAACTTTGTAAGCTGTAACTATGAGAACAGAGTGCGGAAGAAACAGATAAGGAAATCTGGACATATTCATTCGGAAGAAATTGTACAAAGCAAGAAGAAGCAGCGCTACACAAATCAAGTTTCTACTCAAAGCTACATAAATCTGCAATCCATTCTGTGGGCTGCTGAAATCCCTTCCTTCTCACTGATTTAGGACCTTGATATGCAAAGGAAAAACATGAGATCTCACATCTAGTGAAAATTCTTCATAAGAAAGGGCGAGGTAGAAACCTTACTTGCAGGTATGCATGTCATCCATTAATTCAAAGATCACAAAGCAGGCACCTGGGAGGGCCATTGAGGTCATGTACATAGCAGTTGTACAAAGTAATTCCATCCATGTCACAAAAACACCGATTGTAATTATCTGATTTAGCAATTGAGACCCAATACAAGCTCCGGCTTGTAGAAGCTCGTAGTCTTGCTAGACCATCTGGTAAAGTGCGGCATGAATAGATAGCTCCAATAATTTTTTCACTTGGTTAGTGTATCAAACTATTACAAACACATGAAATAACTTCATATGAAAAAATAACCATGTAAGGCAAACACATGAAATATTTACAAGTGTCACTCGCATATGTGTGTGTTCCTGAAGAAGACAAAAGTACATGCAAGTTTAGCACACTGACAAAAGAAGTGGCATTGACAAAAGAAGGGGTTCCCATTTGAAAGCAACAAAGAGTTATTTACACTTTGTAATGAAACAGAATTGAAGTAACAAAAGCCTAAACTAGTGGAGGTAAACTAGAAGCCTACGGGTCCTCGGAGGTTGGAGACACGTGATTTGAGAGAAGAGTATGGATGACTGGATCGTTGTTGTCTTCGTCATGAAACTCGCCTTTTTTGTTGATTACTTCCTTCATGATGAAGTAGGCGAGCTGGCCCTGAATGGCTTAGATTTCAGAAGGAAGCAGTCCTAATGTAGACAACTTGAGGCGCTATAAGTATAAAAAACAAAATTAAGAGAGTATATAGAAATTGAGTGGTGCGAAGCAATGTGTCATGTCAGCGTGACTGACCTCTACGTCATTGTCTTTTATTGTGCATGATAAGATTTCGCGCATGTACTGGCACACGAAGTACCCATATAAATTTGTTCCTTGCAGCTGCTTGTGATAGTACAAAAATTGAATGAACTAAGATGTCGTCGAAGGAGCTATTTACTATGAAATACGATATAAGAATATTCCTTACGTGCGTACCGGAAACTTAGTACGGATTGTAAGGGACTTGTGGTATGGGCGGTATCTCGAGCTCTTCTGACAATATCTTTTGAACGCCTCATTTATTAATTGTGTCATCACTTCAAAGTCTTTTTTAGGTTTATACAGTGGATCCATGATCAGCATCTTGCTCTTTTCTGGATGAATTATTACGAGAATCCAGTGGAAGCTACATACACATGCATGATGCCATAGTCATTAGTCCTTACATCAGAGTAAATAACGAAATCAACGAGTAATTTAACTAGCTAGTGATGAACTTACTTAAAATGGTATGGTAAAAGTATAAACTCCTTGTCTTGTAGTTTAATCAAAACATTATATACGTACTCCTTGACCTCCTTTGGTGCTCTTTTGATTTGATTGGCAAACCGCTCCGTGTCGAGGAATCCCACTGGCCCCTTGGTTCTTCGTAATTCAATCATCTCGTATCTATATAACGAAATAGTTAGACATGACATTTATCGGTATTACGTGAATGTAGGCCAAGATTGATATATTAGACACTTACAGTGATCAGCATCTCAAAAAAGATATGTCGAGGGCGTCGTGATAGAACAAGTTGTGCAAGTTATCGAATTCTATTAAGAAGTAGCCATGGCCCGCATGGTGAAAAGTGTTCCTCACGGAAAATTGTAGTGATCACCTTCGGGAGTACGTCTTGGTTGGATCGATCCATGTACCATGCATGTAATCGCTGCATCATGGGTGTTAGACTTTTTAACTTCGAAGCGGTGACTAAGGGCTTCCCTACCTTGAATTTCAATCTTTGTTGATTATATTGGTCATCAGACTTCGCCTTGCCCTTACTTTTTTGTCGCATGACATCATACTGGTCCCGGCCGCTGACCTGGCCGTCTGGCTTGTCTAATGTGCTAATTTTTGGGATCAGGGGTTCCAGGTTTGTCCTTTGAAGTACCAGGTGTTATAGGTTTCTGCTTTGGAGTACTATGAGTGGCCATCTTTATGGGGTCCTCAATGGATTTCTTTTCTATCTCATCTTGCTTCTTCACCGTTTCACTCTCAGGTGCTGGTGACGGATGCGAGGATTGTACTGCAGGAGAGGCTGGCACTGCATGGTCCAAGACGATGTCACGCTTGCGCCACTGGATGAATGAGTGGACGACACTTCCTAGAGTTGTTATCTCATCATTGGCGGGTTTTTCTAGCCCGATCTCAGCAAACTGTGCAAGTACCGTGTCCACCTGGACCTTTGCATAACCTGGCGCTATCGGGGTATTGTGCAGGACACCCCCTTCTTGGCACGGATAAACTACCCCTGTAGCAGCCTGTACAAATATGTTCATCACGGGCACGTTGAGCTGACAGGGTGTGGGGTCCTGTATGTCGTCCACAGGATAATGGTTGTTGTCCGCTTCTGCCAATGGCGTGGACGCGCAACTGCTGCGACGACCTGTAGGGCTGGAGAGAACGTTGTGGGCTTGCGACTGGCTCAAGGCTTGTTGTACTTGTCGTTCAACTTGTTCTTCAATGGTGCCTTGTATTTCTCGCAGAACCCTTTCCTTCATCATTTCCATTTCCTGCTCAGCCCGCTCTTCTTTAGCTCTCTTCCGACTCCTATAAGAGTCTCCGTGCTCAGGGAATCCAATCTTCCATGGAACCTTGACCCCGACGCCTCGTGTCCGACCGGGGTGCTCTTTGTTTCCTAGGGCATTGTTAGCTCGTTTTTCTCCTATGTCAGGTGAAAAGATCCTTGGTTGGACTGGGCGTAAAACTCATGAACTCTTTGCGTCATTGCTTCATCTTCGCTGCTCTTGAATGATAAACCTGTAGGATCAAGGATAACCGACTAGAGGGGGGGTGAATAGGAGGTTTCTAAATTTTCTCAACTCAATTTAGAAAATACAAACAACACTACGAATTTTAGATAAGAATATGAAGAACGCACTAAAGTCTCTAGCAAGGCTCAAAATGCTATGACAATACAAGTGAAGCAAGTATACTAATGAGCACAAAAACTAAGAAGAGTATGGTATTGATCAAATGGATTTCCAACAAACAAGAATACCAAGCACAATAAAATAGGAGACAAGGAATTTTAACCCGTGGTCTCGGAGACTTGCCGGTCTCCCCTACTCCACGTTGAGGTGACTTGATCCACGTCAAGCCGGCTCCACTCGCTTGAGCCTTCCTCGATCACTAAGGTAGTTCTTCCCCGCTCCGGGTAGGCGAACTCCGGCCTTCACAACTTGCCGGGGCTTCTCACAATCTCCGTTGAGAAGCTCACCGCGCACAATCGCCACCAAGCCGTCTAGGAGGCGGCAACCTCCAAAAGTAATAAACCTTGACGCTAGCTTGAGGTCGAATGTTAGTGTCTAAAGGCTCAAAACACTAAATGCAACACCAAATTTGGTTCTCACACTCACAAATAGAAATTGAATGCACACAAAAGTGGAGAACACTTGCTAGAGCTCAAATATCATCAATGAGGACCAAGAGTTGCTTTAGAAGGCAAGTGGGGAGGTATTTATAGCCTCTACCAAACTTTCTAGCCGTTGGAGCTCGAAATCTGCAGAAATCTGTTTTTCCGGTGCTACCGCCCATGTAGAACCGGTAGCACCGGGCTCCATTTCAACGGCTAGAATAGTGCATTTAATGCACTTGCCAGAGACCGTTACAGGAAGTCCGGTGCTACCGCCCAACTAGGGCCGGTAGCACCGGGCTCTATTTCTTTTTCTTTCATCAGAAACACACCTCTCTGGAAATATAGCACCGGACTGAGGTCCGGTGCTACCGAAGGTCCGGTAGCACCGGGCACTCAGAAAACTTAAGAAAAGTGCTTCTCTGGAATTTTTACACCGGGCTATGGTCCGGTGCTACCGAAAGTCCGGTAGCACCGGGATACTATGGGCGGTAGCACCGGGCCAACAAAACACCCAAAAACACACCCTCTGTGATTTTCACACCGGGCTAAGATCCGGTGCTACTGTAATCCCGGTAGCACCGGGCTACAATGGGCGGTAGCTCCGGGCTACAACAACGCCCTAAAACCCTTCTCTGGAATTTTCACACCGGTCTGTTGAGCCTGTGCTACCGCGCACCCGGTAGCACCGCGCTGCCATGGGCAGTAGCACCGGATTTCCAGAGACATGAAATAATTTAGGATTTTTCAAAGATGGAACTTGTCTAAAAATTGGCAGCTAATTTGAATAGCATATTTGAGCCTTTAAAACCTTAAACGACATCAAGATAAGCGTCACGATCCCTCTTAATAGTACGGCCCTAAATCTAATAGACCGATCTTTCTTCCTGAAGGACCGAGATGGCGAACAGGGGGGGGTGAATGGTCGCAAATAAAAATTCCCCCAAAATACTCCAACAAAAACCTCGACAAGATCGCTCAAAGGAAATTGTGAAAAACCCGAAAAACTAGACAACTATGTGTACCCCAAGCTTGCATGGATAAGTACCATAAAATATGTGGGGATTTTTGAGTCACAATCCTGGTTGTCTAGTGTCCAAGGTAAAGAGGAATCAATTCAAACTCTTGCTTTTAGAAAGGACATCAATTCAAATCACAAAAGTCACTTTCAGAAAAGCAAAAGCAGAATTTCCAGAACTTGTCCTCAATTTGCACAGGAGGTTGGTGGGTTTCTGCAGCCCACAAAATTCTGAGAATTTTCTCCCTATGAGAATCAGAGTCTTGAAGAACTCCAAAAAATTTCTCCTCAAAAAGCCTTACAGAAAAAACAGAAAAAATCTAAGAATGCAGTATGCTCAAGAACTTCGAGCAGAAAGTTCTGGGCTCGGTTTTCACCTCATGGCGCCCAAAAGGTGCAACAAGTGAACTCCAAAATTTTTCTAAAGGTGTATATCAGAGTCCCGCACCTCCACCAATAAGAATCACTCAAAAGGATTTTTCTATATTTTTACAAAAATCAAATACTGACTGCTGCGCGAAGAACAAGTTCTGAACAAAGTTGGAACTTGAAAGAAAAGATGTTCTCTACTCAATCCAAGAGTGCAAAAGAGATGTAAAACCATATGAACACACTCAAAACATCCAAGATCAGCAGCATTTAGAAAGAGGGGAGGCAAATCCAAATTACATGAAAGTAAATTGCGGGAATGTAATTGCGGGAAAGTAAATGCTGAATTTAAATTGCGTAAAGTAAAGACATAATGTAAATGCGCAAAATAAATTCTGAGGTGGATGGATAAAACATTCATTTCTGGAAGGGGAGGTTACAAAGCCTCACATTCATATGGGCAAAGCTCAAATGAGCATCAAAAACCTCAACACCTTCAAGGGAAGGAGGCTACCCCTCCACCCCTATTTATACTACTCTTGGGCCACCTACCACCCTTGGATGAGTCCCTCAACCCTAGAGCACTCATCTAAAGGCTAGGATTAACCCACACACACAGCCATGCAAGGGCTAACCCAAAACCCACACACATACCGGTTTTCTTGCACGGTTTTCAAAGCATACTACCTTAGACCCGCTAACCTATCAACTAGACCTCAATCCGACGGCCCTCATTGATCCACGCGGCATCTAGATAGCATCATCTCATTTCCTTGTCTTCTTGACTTGCCCGAACTCCGTCTCCGATCATCTTCCGCGATCTCCCACCGTCGGACCTCGACGCCTCGCCTAGTCCCGGTCATCCTTCGCCTCACCATGACCTAGCACCGTCGCCCCGCAACCATCAAAAACAAGGAAACTCCTCACATAGCAATGCCCACAAAGATGTGCAATAAACCATCCAACTCATCACTACCGCGTCTATACTACAGATCGCCACTCCTGGCAGAGACAACTCAAATTGCTTCATTTTGAAAATCAACCCAAATCAAACTCAAACTTGAGCACACCTTGCTCAAATAAAGTCAAATACTCATCACAAACATGGATGGACCTCCACATGGTCCTTCAATCTCCCCCTTGATGAGTATATTGACAAACCACACAAAAGGCATAAATTTGAGTTTGAAGAAAATGAAGAAGAAAGCAATTTTTAGTTGCAAAGTCAAACTTGGTCCAAAGATAGAAATTAGAACCATGACCAAGTTGACGAAGAGGAATTCAAATTTTAGAGTTAAATTTAAGAAAGAGCAAGTTTTCAACAAAAACTCTAAAATCCAACTAAACATGTCAAATGTGATTATGAGATTATGATCCAACAGAAGTAGTAGCATAGTTTTACAAAGATCATAATAACCAAATAAGCATTCACATTTTTATCATTTTAGTGATGCCTTTTCTACGTTTTCTCCCCCTTTTGGCAATATAGGCATCAATTTTTTTTTATGTTTGCATGAAATGCAATCGAAAGAGCTTTGAAGATTATCCAATTGATCAAAATGGAAGGATATTACACCAAGCTTGTCAATTTCAGAAGATGACTAAACTAAGACATGTCCAAGTGCAAATACGAGCTTAGTTTTGAATATTTCATTTTTAACAAGATTAGACAAGTGCAACACTTAGCTTTAGTTTCAAAAATAGAAGAATAGCCACTCTAAGGATCAAAAGGAAAACCTAGAGTTCAACCTACTCAACACTTTGGGGAATCTAGAAGAGCATACAAGGTCCTTGGGCTCATTTATCACTTAATGCAAATTTTGATTTATCATCATACAAGACATAGCGGGTGCAAATGTTTGACATTATTTGCATTCTTTACCCACATATGTCTTTGTTTTTAATTTATTTGCATTTTCTTTTGACAACCAATTGACTCAAGCCGTATCGACCATCTCAAGATGAACTCTTAAGAGGATGGTCTAGGTCAAACACGATGTATTCCAAGTTCATCCCAAGTGCAATGGGAAGCGGTCTTGTGAATGCAAGGTGTTGAGTCATATGTGCACAAGAAGAGTCAATTTTGTTTAATTTTCATTTTTTTTGCACAATGATTCATGAGCAATTGAAGGACTCTAGCATGGATCAAACTAGTTTCACCCAAGTTGCTATAGGGACTCTAGAGAACTCCTAAATTTCTCAAATTATGGCACAAACCTCTAGAGAAGAAACCTAGCAAGTAAAAGCAACAAGTTTCATCAAGTTTTTCATTTAAGGCTTATTTCATTTTTAAGCTTATCAAGTTAAATGAACTTGGACATACCTAAGCTAGTGATTTTCTTCAAATGATGTAGCATGGTGTATAGCATGAAGAAGAAATCAATTGCATAATAGACAAAGCTCATAAAACAGAAAATGCAGTCTAAATGCAATGCATGAACAGATTCCCAAACTCCCCTCAACAAATGAATCAATTTTAAGCTCAAATCTGGTTAAAGTTGAGTTATTATCAAGATTAGGCATAAAGAAAACCCGAATGAACTCAATAACAACGAGAAAAGCAGAATGAGGAGAAGAACCGAGAAAGCGCAAAGCTGGATGGCTATTGAGCATAGATAAGATAGAAGAGACTCACTACGGCTTAGACTCGCTCTTATCTTCCCAGTGATGACATAGGAAGTCGACTCTAGATCCCAACTAAGGAGTGCACACAGACCTGTCTACCCAGGAGGCCCAATACCGCTAGACTTATAAGGCGTGAGGGAACTCAACCTAGAGAGAAGAGAGAACGACTAATCACGCATGATAGCAACTCAAGCACAAGATAAGAGGTCCATGGAAGGCATGCGAAGTCTAAGTGAGTGAACTCAACTCAAGAAAACAAGCCCAAAGTCACCCAAAAGAAACACAAAGAAAAGAAAAGCTAAGTGGAAGAAAACATATAATACATAATATACAAACCGCTCCCCCTCACGAAAGGCCGTAGGGCTCACGACTCAAGCTCACTCCTCAAGGCAACAAATCTGGAGCTATCCAAAGGCTTGGTGAAGATATCGGCTAATCAAGGTCACTCGACGAATCAAGCGCGATATCTCCTTCTCCACATGGTCTCTAAGGAAATGATATCTAATATCAATGTGCTTGGTCAGGGAATGTTGCTTTGGGTTTTTAGCAATGCAAATAGCTGAAGTGTTGTCACGAGAAAAGTGGCACACTCTCTATCTCTAACCCATAGTCCCGTAAGGTCGATCTCATCCAGAGCACCTAGCTACAAGAATCGGTCTGCAAACAACATACTCGGCCTCGTGTGGGTGTGCAACCCTGCATCGCTTCCTAGATGACCAAGAAACAAGAGAAGTGCCAATGAATTGGCAAGTGCCGAAGTGCTCTTCCTATCTATCCTACACAAAGATAGTCGGCATCGGAAAAGGCTCTAAGAGATAGACAAGAAGACGAAGAGTACCAAATACCATAATCGGTGGTAGCACGAAGGTACCAAGATGCGCTTTGATCTTTGGCGTGAGAGGCGAGAGGAGAAGCTTGAAATCGAGCCTGGACACACTGACAAAATGTATGTCCGGCCTCAAGCGGTGAGGTACAAGAGGGAGCCGATCATGCTCGAAACTCCTTTTGATCAAGCGGGCTCACCATCCTCATCGGGCTCGAGGACGAAGTGGTGGCCATAGGAGTCATCACCGGCTTCCCATCAGACATGTCGAAGCGCCTCAGGAGGTCACGGGTATATTTGCCTTGATGCAAGAAAGTACCCTCCCGAGTCTGCTTGATTTGGAAGCCAAGAAAGTAGCTCAACTCGCCCATCATACTCATCTCAAACTCTGTGCTCATCACCTCAGAAAACTGAGACACAAGCGAATGAGATGAGCCACCAAAAATGATATCGTCCACATAAATCTAGACAAGAAGAAAATTAGACTCATGGTGTCTGATGAACAGAGTTTTGTCTACTATACCCATTTTGAAGTCATGGCTGAGAAGATAAGACTTGAGCCTCTCATACCATGCTCTGGGGGCCTGCTTGAGTCCATACAAAGCTTTGGAGAGCTTGTATACATGACTCGGAAACTTGGGGTTCTCGAATCCTGGAGGTTGTTTGACATAAACCTCTTCCTCAATATAGCCATTGAGGAATGCACTCTTGACATCCATTTGATAGAGCTTGAAGCCCTGGGATGCAGAGAATGCAAGCAGGATCCTAATAGCCTCTAGTCTAGCTACAGGGGCAAAGGTCTCCTCAAAGTCAAGACCCTCAACCTGAGAAAAGCCCTGTGCAACTAGCCTAGCCTTGTTGCGAATGATAACCCCATCCTCACTCTGCTTGTTTTTGAACACCCACTTGGTCCCAATGACATTATGACCAGATGGGGGCTCGACAAGCTACCATACCTTGTTCCTCTCAAAGTTCTCAAGTTCCTCATGCATAGCATTAATCCACGATTCATCGGATAATGCATGAGAAACATCCTTCGGCTCAAAGGAGGCAACAAAGGCAGAGTGGAGGCAGAATCGACAAACTGATTTTGAGCGAGTGACCGCTCAAGCAGATCACCAATGATCCGATCGGTGGATGAGCTTCTGGATATGACGGGAGGACCGTAGCGTAGTGGCCTCTACCTCATGCACAGAAGAGGTAGGAGCAGAGCCACTCGCTGAAGGAAAGTCGAAAGGCAAGGGCTGGTCTCCCTGAGGTGTAGAAATGGAAACAGGAGGAACCTCAGGTGTAAAGGGGACTGGATCCGGTGGAACACCATCATCTCCATCATCCTCATCTTCTACAAAGATGGTCTCGGAGGGATAAGAAGAGCCTGAAACATCAGGTCTAGCTCCTGGGCTAGCCTCATCAAAGGTCACATCACAGGTCTCTATGATCCTATGCGCATCAACGCTCCAGACCCTATAGCTACGAGAAGAAGTCGAATAACCTAGAAAGATACCATCAGAAGAGCGAGACTCAAACTTATCTAGGTTACCAGACTTCAAGATAAAACACTTGCAACCGAAAACGCGAAAATGAGACACACTGGGCTTTCGCCCATACCTCAACTCATAAGAAGTGCGATGCAAATGTGCTCTCAAAAACACGCGATTAGAAACATGGCAAGCAGTAGCTATAGCCTCAGCCCAAAACTTACTAGGAGTACTGTACTCGTCTAGCATCGTCCTGGCCATCTCAACCAGGGTCCTGTTCTTCCTTTCCACTACGCCATTCTGCTGAGGGGCGTAGGGAGAAGAGAACTGATGCTCTAAACCAGACTCCACACAAAACTCTCAAAGTAGGAATTCTTGAACTCCGTGCCATTATCACTGCGTATAGCTCGTAATGCACCTGGGAGCTCAATAGACAACCTACTGATCAAACCCCTGAAGTGAGAAAAGGTCTCATCCTTCGAGGCCATGAAGAATACCCAAGAGTATCTAGATCATCAACGATGACAAGAACATACCACTTCCCTCCTGCTGACGGCACTCTAGCTGGACCAACAGTGTCCATATGTAAAAGCTGTCCTGGTGCATCAGTCATCACTACAATGACTGGAGGATAAGAAGCAGTAACCATCTTGCCATGTCGGCAAGGAGAGCAAACTAAGTCTTTGACCATCTTGAGTTTGGGCAAACCCCGAATGAGATCGTGGCTGCTAACTCGGGTCAAATGATCAAAACCAATGTGACCAAGTCTCCTATGCCAGAAGGAGAGATCACGGGACTCAGAAGCAATCAAATATCAAAGAGAGTCTCCAGAAGAAGCAGAAAAATCAGCACGAAAGACACTCCCAAATCTAGAAATCCCGCAAACTAACCCTCCTGATGAATCAAGGATTCTACAGGCATTACTCTTGAAACTTACCTCGAAAGAGTCATCGATAAGTCGAGAAGCAGAGAGCGATTGTATTGCGACTTACTTACTAAGGCAACATCTTTAAGAATGAAATTTTGTTAATGTAGATGGTACCTTTAGCAATGACTCTACTGAAGATGCATCCCCAAAAGTGATTAACTCATCACGGGGCTCGGACTAGGAAGAGAACCAACGAGAATCTCGGTCATATGATGAGAACAACCGAGTCAACAATCCAAACATCGCCCTTCCCCATCCGAAGCGAACTGATCAAGACACAAGAGAGAAAGATGACTCGATCTTTGGGATAGAGTGAAGACTTAGGAACCCAATCTTGAACCATACGACACCTCAGTACCACCACGAGAAGAAGATCGGACTCGAGTGTCTCTCTCGACGCTCAACTCTCACGATCGGGAGCAACTCGTAGACAATCTAGGAGTCAAAGCTGGGTTGGTACGCCGGGGCAAAAGCCGACCATCCCAAGAAGGCTGCCTAGATCTCCTGGGAAAACACCTCACGCCACGATATCTACCTCGATGGGAAAAACGAGGAATATCAAGAAGATGACGGAAAGCCGACTACTGAACAGCTCGGGGCTAAAACTCAAAGAACTAGTATGAAAACCGAGTCCCGGACCTTGCCCAAACACAGCGACTCTCTAACTTGTCTAGAAGCGGTGTGTGTCTTAGGAGCACTCAAAGTTTGGGGATGACCACAATACCCTAAGAGCAAGAACACGCCACACCGAGTGATCTTGGTGTGCTCAAGAAGAAATCTACTAGGTGACCATCCTTCTTACTGAAGGTGCATGTACTTCGCCTTGCTAGAGGCGAAGCAATAGGAGTAACACCCTTACGGTCGAAGTCCTATAGACAACCCAGAGACCTAAACTTGGTGGTGCTCACAGGAGCTACCACAATCTCACCACTCTTGGAGCCGCGCACAATGGTGGGAGGATGCGCCGGCGTGCTCCAAGGGATCAAATCCTAGACCTTGATTGAATCTACTAATCTTGGATTGGTCTAGAATAAGATTGAGCTTCTTCTTGCCTCCAACAAACTTCTCGAGAGTGCTCATAAGATCTTGGCAATCTCGGAAGAAAGAAGCATAAGAAGAACAGGGGGAAGGAGAGGAAGAAGAAGAATCAGAAAGAGAAGATCTCTCAAAGACGTGCTTTTTTCCCTTAGCACGGCTGCCTCAATCTTGAGGGCCTCACAAGAAGCGCAAGGATCATCTCTAATCCTAAGGGTTTGGTCTTTTAACTTCTTCTTAAGCTCGACATGGATTTGATCCACATCATCCTTAACCCCAACACACAGCAAGCAACCAGTTTGTGACTTAACTAGTAAATCCTTAGCAAGTTGATCACACTTGACATTCCAAGCATCATTGTCAAGTTTTAGTTGCTGACCCTCACATGAGCCGACCGGGTCCTTAGAAGCATGCAATTCAAGTTCATCATTTCTAGCGTAAAGCTTTCTAAGGTGTTCGCTCATGGCATCAATTCGACAAGCAATTTAGGGCAATTAGCACATGATGGAGTGGAGTGAGCATGAAGAAAACTAGCCTCAACAGAATAGCATCAATAGAACTAGTGCTAGCATTCTTCAACGTAAGACCATCAAGTTCAACAAGCACACTATCATGTATGGTCCTTAGGTTCTCCAACTCCACAAGAATAGCATCACACAAAGAGCAATCATCAGTGACTCGGGAGGGAGAAGATCTAAGTGAAGCTAACTCCCGAGTCAAGGTACCTACTTCCTTCTCAAGCTCCGTACACCTAGCTCTAGCTCTAGCATAAAATTTTCCTAATTTGCAGAAAGCTTCGTTGAGCTGGTCATAGGAGGGTACCTCATCCGAGTCGCTGTAGAGCTCGGAGTCACTGATGTCGTTGGTGTCGGCCATGAAGCACATGCCGGAGAAGTCATCGCCGCCCTTCTTCTCTTGCGGATCATCCTCGCCCTCGTCGCTCCATGTCTCGTGTCGGAGAGGTTGATGTCGCTCAAGCCGCGAGGACGCGGTGGAAGAGCTTCTTGTTCTTGGAGAAGTTGCGGTACTTCTTCTCGTGCGCCGGTTCACGAACTGGAGGCTTCTTGTTGCGGTTCTTGTCGGTGTAGTCATTCTTGCCTGAACCGCCAACGTCGTTCTTGCCCTTCTCCAGCTTGGGACAGTTCGCCCGAATGTGGTTGGGACCACCACACTCGGAGCAGGTGATCATGCCACCTCTCTTCCTCTCTCTCACCCTCTTGTATGCATGAGAAAACTTGCGAGCGAGAAGAGCAAGCTCATTTTCTGGAAATTTTTCCAGTTGGTCATCGCTTAGCTCGCAAAGGGCGGAAAGAGAGAAACCAATAGAAGGATCAGAAGAAGAAGATCCAATGGGATCGGTGACCAAAGCCATCGACTGAGATTTCGTCTTCCGAGAGACGACATCGATCTCATGAGTCTTGAGGCGGGAATAAAGCCCGTCAAGAGTCAGAGTCGATAAGTCGGTGGTGTCCTTGATGGTGGTCACCTTCATCTCCCAAACCCGAAGGTCGAGTGCGGTCAAGAAATGCCGAGCATTGTCCGAGTCAGGGTATATGCAACCAACTGCTCGGAGGTCGCTCAAAATCTTTGTAAACCGACCAAAACACTCGTCGAGACTCTCACCAGCGCGTTGATCAAACTTGTTGTACTCGCTTGAACTGTCTGCCTCACGTCTTGATTTGAGTAGAGCCCTCATGGTAAGCATCGAGGTTACCCAAATCTCGTGAGCGGAGCGAAGGTGAGAAATCCTATCATACACACCGCGGCTAAGACCACAGATGAGAATGTTCCTTGCCTTAGCATTCGCCTCAACGTCAACCATATTGATGGCCGTGACATTTTCATCGCCAGGAACCTCATACGGAGTTTCACCTTCCGCCATATCGTAACCACAGGCGTTGATGTATGACTCCATCCGGGACTTCCAAAAAGGAAAATCAACTCCATTAAAGATGGGAGGCTTAGTGGAATATTTGTCCATCGCCATGGCTCTTGAGACCGGTCAAGATCTAGAAAGAGCAGAACCAGCTCTGATACCAATTGAAGGACCGAGATGGCGAACAGAGGGGGGGTGAATGGTCGCAAATAAAAATTCCCCCAAAATACTCCAACAAAAACCTCAACAAGATCGCTCAAAAGAAATTGTGAAAAACCCGAAAAACTAGACAACTATGTGTACCCCAAGCTTGCATGGATAAGTGCCATAAAATATGTGGGGATTTTTGAGTCACAATCCTGGTTGTCTAGTGTCCAAGATAAAGAGGAATCAATTCAAACTCTTGCTTTTAGAAAGGACATCAATTCAAATCACAAAAGTCACTTTCAGAAAAGCAAAAGCAGAATTTCCAGAACTTGTCCTCAATTTGCACAGGAGGTTGGTGGGTTTTTGCAGCTCAAAAAATTATGAGAATTTTTCTACCTATGAGCATCAGAGTTTTGAAGAAATCCACCAAATTTATCCTCAAAAATCCTTACAGAAAAAACAGTAAAAATCTAAGAACACAGTATGCTCAAGAAATTCGAGCAGAAAGTTTGGGGTTCGGTTTTCACCTCATGGCGCCCAAACGGTGCAACAAGTGAACTCTAAAATTTTTCTGCAGGTGTATATCGGAGTCCCGCACCTCCTCCAACAAGAATCACGCAAAAAGGAGTTTTATATATTTTTACAAAAATCAAACACTGACTGCTGCGCGAAGAACAAGTTCTGAACAAAGTTGGAACTTGAAAGAAAAGATGTTCTCTAATCAATCCAAGAGTGCAAAAGAGATGTAAAACCATATGAACACACTCAAAACATCCATGATCAGCAGCATTTAGAAGGAGGGGAGGCAAATCCAAATTACTTGAAAGTAAATTGCGGGAAAGTAAATGCTGAATTTTAATTGCGTAAAGTAAAGACATAATGTAAATGCGCAAAATAAATTCAGAGGTGGATGGATAAAACTTTCATTTCTGGAAGGGGAGGTTAGAAAGCCTCACATTCATGTGGGCAAAGCTCAAATGAGCATCAAAAACCTCAACACCTTCAAGGGAAGGAGGCTACCCTTCCACCCCTATTTATACTACTCTTGGGTCACCTACAACCCTTGGATGAGTCCCTCAACCCTAGAGCACTCATCTAAAGGCTAGGATTAACCCACACACACAGCCATACAAGGGCTAACCCAAAACTCACACACATACCGGTTTTCTTGCACGGTTTTCAAAGCATACTACCTAGACCCGCTAACCTATCAACTAGACCTCAATCCGACGGCCCTCATTGATCCACGCGGCATCTAGATAGCATCATCTCATTTCCTTGTCTTCTTGACTTGCCCGGACTCCGTCTCCGATCATCTTCCGGCGATCTCTCGACCGTCTGGACCTCCGACGGTCCTCGCCTAGTCCCGATCATCCTTCGCCTCACCATGACCTAGCACCGTCGTCCTGCAACCATCAAAAACAAGGAAACTCCTCACATAGCAATGCCCACAAAGATGTGCAATAAACCATCCAACTCATCACTACCGCGTCTATACGACCGGTACTGCCACTCCTGGCAGAGACAACTCAAATAGCTTAATTTTGAAAATCAACCCAAATCAAACTCAA
The DNA here is from genome assembly GCA_036346275.1 of Otatea glauca. NCBI lineage: Eukaryota > Viridiplantae > Streptophyta > Magnoliopsida > Poales > Poaceae > Otatea > Otatea glauca. Next base: position 42,616 of record JAYEVK010000125.1, read on the forward strand.
ACTTGAGCACACCTTGCTCAAATAAAGTCAAATACTCATCACAAATATGGATGGACCTCCACATGGTCCTTCACTTCCAAACTCCAAGATCGTCAAAGGACTAAAAAGAACCTTAGAAAATACCTTTACATGATCTTGACATAAGCTTGATTGGCTTGAACTTTCCTTGGTATTTCCATGATCATTCTTCATGGAAACGACCTACTTTCAATATCCTCATCAAAAGCATTAGATCATATAGCAACGTTGTCATTAATTATCAAAACCAAAACATATCGGGTGCCTAGATGCTTTCAATCTCCCCCTTTTTGGTAATTGATGACAACCCATAGTGATAGTTTGAAATTTTTTTGAGGTGAACAAAAGGAATTTTTTTTTCAAGAGATTAGGAACCAAAATGCCTTTCGAAGCAGGAAAGGAGTATCAACCATGATATATATTATTAAGAAATACTCCCCCTAAAGATGTGCATGCTAATTTTAAGTAGATGGTTTGTTCATTTACACAAAAATTTGACAGAGTTTTGTTTAATAATGGAGCCCGTGGAAAAACAAATGAGGATATTTAAAAACAACAATATGATATCTCATAAGAATTACAAATATTAACCACGACAAGTTCAAAACAAAACATATATAGCAGCAAATTCACAAATTCATCCGGAAAGCATCACATAGCAACAGAAGTATCAACCAAAACATAAGTTTCTAGATTTTCTTTTGTTCACTTTCACTTCTCCCCCTTTGGCATCAAATACAAAAAAGATCGTCGCGAAGCTCAAGAAGATGGAGGAGCTGGAGGAGGCGGAGTAGATGGAGGTGCACGAGATCCGGAGCGCTGATAAACGACGGGAAGGGATGAGCGAAGCTCAGAGATGGAAGAATCAATGGAATCCAGTCGACCTCGGACCTCCTCAACGATCTGCCTCGTCTGCGACTACTGCTCCTCTAGCCGAGAGAAACCACCCATCATATCAGATCTCATGCTGGCTAGACTGCTCATGAGGTCAGTCCTCAAACTGTCCAAGAACTGATCATGAGAGGAATGCTGAAATGGAGGGACCTCTGAGGCAGCTGGTATATCCTGAGGCGGAGGCTGTTGTGAAGTAGATTGATCCCGCTGACTAATGGTTTGAGGAGCAGCCTCACGGGGTCGATATGGTTTATGGACACCACCACATCCTCCTCGAAATCCAGTCACTTTCTTGATTATCATCATAATGAAAGGAGCAAAGTAAATTCTTTTACCTTTGTCACAGGCAGAAGAAGCCATTTCTCTGATCATGAAGTCAACTACATCGAACTTGTGCTTAAACATGATTTTATTCATGATGTTCCATGCATATCCTCTTATCTCATCATAATTTCCACTCTTAGGATGGACTGTCACTCTGACAATTCTGTTAATGAGGCCAGCTGAGGGAAGGAGATGAGTCATTTTACCTGGTCGCTTGACTGGAGCGGCAGGGTCATAGAACTCAAGCTGTCTAGCCAAAGGCAGAACTCTATCACTGTGAACATTTGGATATCCATTATGGTAAATTCCCCAAGCTTCTTCTATTTCACTCTTTGTAACTGTATGCACTGCAGCATTTGTCATCCAAGTGATAGACTCAAATGACTCAGAAACATAAAGGGTGGCATAAAACTGTCTAATCAGATCCTCATTGTAATCACACTTCTTGCTGACAAAATCGATGCATCAGCTCGTTGGAACAACTCTGGTACTCCCACAAACAAAGGAATTTTTCTTATATGGTCCCAATTTACCCATTTATGATCAGCAAATTCCTTTTTCTCATAAATTTCATAGAATACCTTTTGTTGAAACAGAGTTCTAAATCTATCCTCAGTTGCACTTCTAGGCAGTAAATACTGGTTTGCAGTTCTTAAGGAGAAATAAGTGTCACCTTTGATTGTCCTTAGATCTCTGGAGGGATCAAAATTTTCAAAACTTTCATGTTGATCCCTTGATTCTGCATCCTCATCCACATCCACCTCCATATCATCATCATTTGTCTTTTCACTGCTAGAATCAGATTCAACTTGCTTCCCTTTTTCTTTCTCTTGCCTAGCCTTCCTTCGGACTTCACGACTTCTTGAAGCTATTGGAATATTGTCCTCACTGTCGGAGTCTTGAGGAAGAGGAGGAGCACGTCCTCTATTTGCAGCTTTTTTAACATAAGACCCGGAGCCACGAGTCTTAGGCATGATTGCTAGAAAAAAAGATATTCAAGGAGTAAGGTCAAGGATATACCCTAGAAACTTAAGGTTTTCTTTAAAAAAACAGCAAATTGTGAGCAGTTGTCTGCAAGTCCGGTGCTACCGCTTATGTAAATCCGGTAGCACCGGACCTAGGGGCGGTGCTACTGCACAGAGACCGGTAGCACCGGTCAGATGCAGGTTAGAGCAAATTTTTGTCCAAAATTATGATTTTGACATGTTTGATTCAGGAAATGTCGAGTAACAGTATGCATATCCTTTATCAAACACGTTTCAACCACAAATTTCAACAAACTCCTACACATTTTGCCATTTTCTCTCAAAACCCTAAGAAGGTATGAAAAAGATGCTAGGGCATGAAAAATTGATGATTTTTTAACAAAAGATGGTACCTTTGATAGAGGATCAAGTGAGGAACAAAATGGTTGAGAGGAATCTTTATTTCTTCGGATGAGATTGAAGGATTTTGTGGGGAATTTCAAGTGGAAGAGAGAGAGAGAGAGAGAGAGAAGAGGAGTGCGGTGCGAAGGATATGGAGGACAGCGGTTGCACCGCACCTGACTTAACCCCAGAACCCGATAAATCCGGTGCTACCGTGGTTTTTCCGGTTGCACCGGTCTCCAGTGCTACCGCTCTTGTATGAGCGGTGCTACCAAGAAAGCAGATAATGCAGAGATAAAATTTCAAAGAAATCAATATTTTCAATACAACTTCAATATGTATTTTTATAAGACATATAATTGCATCCAAATTTTATAAATTTTCAAGATCTATGATTTAATTAAGATTCAACCCTTATTTCCTCTTTTTTTTTGAGACAAAACACATTATTTGATTTTTTAAGGAATGAGAATCATATAAAAGAGCTCCCCCTCAACAAGTGCTATATTAAAAGAAATTTGCAAGATCTTCAACAAGGCAACAAAAGAATTAGCCGATCAACCTTCAAGCAAGATTCGAGGAAAAAAAAAACTCAAACCACATTAGAGATATCCGCTAATTGATCTTCGGTTCTAATGTGACTAATCATTATATCTCCTTTGCTAACATGATCTCTCAAGAAATGATGACGGATTTCTATATGTTTAGTTCTTGAGTGTTGGACCGGGTTGTTGGCTATTTTAACGGCACTTTCGTTATCACATAAAAGAGGCACATTTTTAAAATTTATTCCATAGTCCATTAATGTTTGCCTCATCCATAATAATTGAGCACAACAACTACCGGCGGATATGTATTCGGCTTCGGCGGTGGATAGAGCAACGGAGTTTTGTTTCTTTGAGAACCAAGAAATAAGGGATCTACCTAGGAAATGACAATTTCTGGAGGTGCTTTTTCTATCCACTTTGCAACCCGCATAATCTGAATTCGAATATCCAATTAAATCAAAATTAGCACCTTTAGGATACCATAACCCTATATTTGAGGAATGCTTTAAATATCTTAGAATTCTCTTAACGGCTATTAAATGACATTCTTTAGGGGAAGCTTGAAAGTGAGCACACATGCACACACTAAACATAATATCGGGCCTAGATGCGGTGAGATAAAGTAGACTACCAATCATAGAGCGATAAAGTTTTGAGTCTACCGGTTTACCTTCTTTATTTAGATCAAGATGCCCGTTTGAAGCCATTGGAGTCTTGATGGGCTTCGAGTCTTCCATACCAAATCTTTTTAGCAAGTCCTTCACATATTTGGTTTGACTCACGAAGGTTCCATTTTTGAGTTGCTTGATTTGAAGTCCAAGGAAGAAGCTTAATTCTCCAATCATTGACATCTCAAACTCCCTAGACATCATGTCACCAAATTCTTTGCAAAATTCTTCGTTAGTACAGCCAAATATAATATTATCAACATAGATTTGGCATACAAAGAATTCTTCATCAATGATTTTTGTAAAAAGTGTTGTATCAACCTTCCCAATTTTAAACCCTTTGGAAAGTAGAAAATCTCTAAGTCGCTCATACCATGCTCTAGGAGCTTGTTTGAGACCATATAGCGCTTTAGAGAGTTTGTAAACATGGTTAGGATATTTAGGGCTTTCAAAACTGGGAGGTTGTTCAACAAAAACCAATTCGGAAATTTCTCCATTTAGAAAAGCACTTTTTACATCCATTTGAAATAATTTAATATCAAAACAAGATACAAAAGCAAGTAGAATTCTAATGGCTTCTAATCTAGCCACAGGAGCAAAGGTTTCACCAAAATCCAAACCTTCAATTTGAGTAAATCCTTGAGCTACCAAACGGGCCTTATTTCTTACTACAAAACCATTTTCATCTTATTTGTTTCGGAATACCCATTTTGTGCCTATTACATTGTGATCCTTGGGTCTTTCCACTAAGGTCCAAACATCATTTCGAGCAAAGTTATTTAGTTCTTCATGCATCGAATTTACCCAATCCGGATCATCTAGAGCTTCATCTATGTGAGTAGGTTCAATAGAAGATACAAAAGAGTAATGTTTGCAAAAGGAAGCAACATGAGATCGAGTTTGAACACCCTTACTAACATCACCCAATATTTGATCTATTAGATGATCTTTGGAGAGCCCGTGATGAATTCTTTGAGGTAGAGCTTGAGTTGATTGATCATTGTCTTTTTCGTCCACATCAATAGGTTGAACTTGGCTTGACGGAGTGGAAGTAGTGGGTTCAACTTTAGTGGATGAGGGTGGATCTTGTTTATCCTCCTTTGGTTTTATGTCTCCAAGTGTCATGTTATTCATTGCTTCTCTTAACCCTTCCTCACCTATATCATTCAAATTTTCTTGCTCTTCTTGAGAGCCATTAATTTCATCAAACTCAACATCACAAGTTTCTTCTACAAAACCTTTATTTTTTTTGAAAACACGATAAGGTTTGCTATTTGAGGATTATCCAAGCAAGAAACCCTCATCACAACGACTTTGGAATTTTGAAAGACGAACCCCCTTTTTCAAGATATAGCATTTACAACCAAAAACTCGAAAATAAGAAATATTTGGTCTTCTTCCAATAAGAAGCTCATAAGAGGTCTTTTTCAAGAGACGATGCAAATAAAGCCTATTAGTTGCATGGCAAGGGGTATTAATGGCTTCCGCCCAAAAACTATCGGAGGTGCCATATTCATCAAGCATGGTTCTTGCCATTTCAATTAATGTTCGATTTTTCCGTTCCACAACTCCATTTTGCTCCGGAGTGTAAGTAGCGGAAAGTTCGTGCTTTATTCCAAATTCATCACAATAATCTTCGATTTTTGTATTTTTGAATTCGGAACCATTGTCACTACAAATCTTCTTAATTGTAAAATCAAATTCATTTTGAGCCCTTTTTGCAAAGTTTTTAAAGATACCGGAGGTTTCGGATTTATCATCTAACAAGAATAACCATGTATACCTTGAAAAATCATCAACAATGACTAAGCAATAAGAATTTCCTCCAATGCTCTTATAGGTTATTGGGCCAAACAAATCCATATGTAAGAGCTCTAATGGTCTAGATGTGGACATGATACTTTTTGAAGGATGAGAACTAGCAACTTGTTTTTCGGCTTGACAAGCACTACAAAGCCTATTTTTCTCAAACTTCACATCTTTCAAGCCCACAACTAAATCATTTTTGAAAAGCTTTTTGAGTTGGATCGTCCCAACATGAGCTAGTCTTCTATGCCATAACCATCCTAGGGATGTCTTTGCTATTAAACAAGTTTGAAGGCATGACTCATTTGAGGTGAAATCGACCAAATACAAATTTCCAAATCTAAAACCTCTGAATACCAAAGAATTATCATTTTCTTTAGAAATTACTACACCATTCTTATAAAACATGCAAGTAAGACCTAAATCACAAATTTGAGCAACCGATAACAAATTAAAATTTAAGGTTTCTACCAAGGAAACATTTGAAATAGAAAGATCATTTGAGATAGCAATTTTGCCTAAACCCAATATCTTTCCTTTGCTATTGTCACCAAATGTGATCTTGTCGTTTTGCCCATTTCCTACTTCAAAGGTGGTGAACATCTTCCGATCACCGGTCATATGTTGAGTGCATCCACTATCCAACACCCAATGCCGTCCTCCGGTCTTGTAGTTCACCTACAAAAGAGAATCAAGTTCTTTTAGGTACCCAAATTTGTTTGGGTCCTTGGAGGTTAGTAACCAAGGCTTTGGGCACCCAAATGGCATTCTTTTTACGACCAAGTATGGGAGTACCAACAAATTTAGCAATTATTTTACCAAAGCTATCTTTCTTAAGCACATAGCAAGAGTCATAAAAATTACTCTTAGTTGTTTTATCTAAGAGGCAATTGATTGATAGATGCCCTATCTCATGACATTTGTAACAAAACTTCCCGTTTGATTTAACAAAGTGAGGAGCTTTGCTATTGATCTTTTCGCCCTTCTTAGGAATGTATCCTAGTCCTTCTTTATTGTAGGAGCATCTTTGACCATTCAAGATTTTATTTAAAGTGTCTTTACCTTTAAAACATCTATCAAGACTTTTACTAAGTTTGTTTACTTGTTCCTTAAGTTCATTATTTTCTACTACTAGGTTTTCATGACATGAAGAGGAACTAGAGCATGAAATTGATGGCATATCAATTAAATCATCACAAGAGGTCGATTTGCTAACTTTTGATATACTACATGAGTCAATTTCTAAGCAAGATACATCATCAATAATCTTGCAACTAATTCCTATATCATTTTGAGATTTTGAATGATCTTTAGCAAGAAGAGTCTCATGAGCTTCCTTTAGCTCCTCATAAGAGTCTTTGAGAGAGATATATTCTTTTCTCAAGGCCTTATGTTTAGACTTTCCTTTGCCAAGATACTCATTCAAATCCTCAAGCATATCAATTAATTCATCATAGGAGGGTTCATCAACATTTGAGATTACCTTAAAATCTCCTTTTGCCATAAGACACAAAGGAGTGTCGAGAGGTGATGAAGTCTCCTCAATTGCAATGCCGGCAAGACCCTTCTTCTTTGAAGGTGTGTCGTCTTCGGAAGAGTCGGAGTCCGAATATTCTTCCTCAGAGTTCCATTCTCCAATGTGAGCCTCGCCTTTGCCATCCTTGTTCAACTTCTTGAAGAGCTTCTTTTTCCCATGAAAGAATTTCTTCTTCGAAGGGGACTTGTCTTTGTCGTCCCTTTTCTTTGGACATTTTGAGGCAATATGTCCCTTTTCATCACACTCATAGCACCGAAAATTTGCATATCGGTTGGTGCTAGAGTATTGTCCCTTCTTGAATTTTTGGGGACCACTTCCACTTGAGCGCCTCTTCATGAATTTTCTCATTCTTCTTACGAGAAGGGCCATTTCCTCCTCGGTGTCTTCATCATCATCGGAGTCATTAAGCATTTCATCACTTGATCTTTGCCTTGAAGGCGATGTTCTTCTTCGAAGAGCTTTGCTCCAAAAGCTCTTCCTTGTCCTTCTTGTAAATCTCGTTGGTTATGAGAATTCCAAGAAGTCCCGTTGGCGTCATTCTTGGCAACTCCGGTGAGTTGAGAAACAACATCACCAAAGTCTCATATTTTTCCGGAAGAGCCCTAAGCATCTTACGAACAATGTCAAAATTGGTTAGTGATGCTCCAAGGCCCTTGAGCTCATTTACTATGTTGTTCAATCGTGAATACATCTCATTGATGTTTTCATGAGGCAACAAAATAAAACTCTCGTATTTGATTCGAAGCATATGCAATTTAGCTTCCTTGACCGAGGATGTCCCCTCATGAATTTCTGAGAGGGTCGTCCAAATCTCATGAGCGGTTTCAAGATTGCTCACTCGATTGAACTCATCCGCGTTCAAGGCTCCAAAAAGAGCATTCATAGCTTGAGCATTAAGATGAGTGTTTCGCTCCTCTTGGTCATTTGTGAGTGTGGGATTAACCCCCGGAGTGAAACCCTCAACTACAATTCTCCATATGCTTGGACTCATGGCCTTAAGATAAACGGTCATACGAATTTTCCAATAAGCATAATTTGTACCATCAAAAAATGGCGCCTTGCCTATCGACACCCCATCGCTAGCCATCCTTACTCTCTAGGCGGTGAAGCCCTAAAAGAGAGTCCAAGCTCTGATACCACTTGTAGGATCAAGGATAACCGACTAGAGGGGGGTGAATAGGAGGTTTCTAAATTTTCTCAACTCAATTGAGAAAATACAAACAACACTACAAAATTTAGATAAGAATATGAAGAACGCACTAAAGTCTCTAGCAAGGCTCAAAATGCTATGACAATACAAGTGAAGCAAGTATACTAATGAGCACAAAAACTAAGAAGAGTATGGTATTGATCAAATGGATTTTCAACAAACAAGAATACCAAGCACAATAAAATAGGAGACAAGGAATTTTAACCCGTGGTCTCGGAGACTTGCCGGTCTCCCGTACTCCACGTTGAGGTGACTTGATCCACGTCAAGCCGGCTCCACTCGCTTGAGCCTTCCTCGATCACTAAGGTAGTTCTTCCCCGCTCCGGGTAGGCGAACTCCGGCCTTCACAACTTGCCGGGCCTTCTCACAATCTTCGTTAAGAAGCTCACCGCCCACAATCGCCACCAAGCCGTCTAGGAGGCGGCAACCTCCAAGAGTAATAAACCTTGACGCTAGCTTGAGGTCGAATGTCGGTGTCTAAAGGCTCAAAACACTAAATGCAACACCAAATTTGGTTCTCACACTCACAAATAGAAATTGAATGCACACAAAAGTGGAGAACACTTGCTAGAGCTCAAATATCATCAATGAGGACCAAGAGTTGCTCTAGAGGCAGGTGGGGAGGTATTTATAGCCTCCACCAAACTTTCTAGCCGTTGGAGCTCGAAATCTGCAGAAATCTGTTTTTCCGGTGCTACCGCCCATGTAGAACCGGTAGCACCGGGCTCCATTTCAACGGCTAGAACAGTGCATTTAATGCACTTGCCAGAGACCGTTACAGGAAGTCCGGTGCTACCACCCAACTAGGGCCGGTAGCACCGGGCTCTATTTCTTTTTCTTTCATCAGAAACACACCACTCTGGAAATATAGCACCGGACTGAGGTCCGGTGCTACCGAAGGTCCGGTAGCACCGGGCCACTATGTGCGGTAGCACCGGGCACTCAGAAAACTTAAGAAAAGTGCTTCTCTGGAATTTTTACACCGGACTAAGGTCCGGTGCTACCGAAAGTCCGGTAGCACCGGGATACTATGGGCGGTAGCACCGGGCCAACAAAACACCCAAAAACACACCCTCTGTGATTTTCACACCGGGCTAAGGTCCGGTGCTACCGTAATCCTGGTAGCACCGGGCTACAATGGGCGGTAGCACCGGGCTACAACAACGCCCTAAAACCCTTCTCTGGAATTTTCACACCGGTCTGTTGAGCCGGTGCTACCGCGCACCCGGTAGCATGCACGCCATGGCGAGAGCACCGATTTCCAGAGACTTGAAATAATTCAGGATTTTTCAAAGATGGAACTTGTCTAAAAATTGGCAGCTAATTTGAACAACATATTTGAGCCTTTAAACCCTTAAACGACATCAAGATAAGCGTCACGATCCCTCTTAATAGTAAGGCCCTAAATCTAATAGACCGATCTTTCTTCCAAACTCCAAGATCGTCAAAGGACTAAAAAGAACCTTAAAAAATACCTTTACATGATCTTGACATAAGCTTGATTGGCTTGAACTTTCCTTGGTATTTCCATGATCATTCTTCTTGGAAACGACCTACTTTCAATATCCTCATCAAAAGCATTAGATCATATAGCAACGTTGTCATTAATTATCAAAACCAAAACATATCGGGTGCCTAGATGCTTTCAAAACCCCCAGTAGACAACATATCTGCCCTCGCTAGCACGTAGTGCTTCACTCGGTCTGGTAGTCGGATCAAGGGACTTGTGCCAGCCAATTGGACTCCTTCTAATTCCTGCCTCTCCCATTGAGCAATTTTACCCGTGTACCCACTCGTGCCAAGTCTGTGGGGGTGAGTATTCCTTCTTGCGATGCTAATGTGGTCCTCACTGGACTTCCTTGCTGCTTCGGATTGCTTCATCGCCACAAACTCATCCCAATAAGGCTCTAATCTTGGGTACTCTCCGATGACTGACCGGTTTTGCTTCACATAATTTGTGTTCAGCCTCGCCTTGAAGTTTCTCCACGCCACATCCATGGTCATCAATGCATCACGACGCACGAGATCTTTGGCTCCTTCGGGGAATTCGAAGGTTTCTTTGAGCTCTGTCCACATATCCTCTTTGGTGGCTCGGGGCACTTTATGCCAATCCGAATAGGTGATTGGCACTTTATCCCTTACGATGTACCCGCATGTTGACCTGTATTTTGTCTTTGATTTTCTCGGTGCAACAGAGCCCCAGATATCTAAGACCTCTAAGATGGTGTACCGCCTTGAGCTTCTTAATTTTCCTCGTCCTCGGCGTCTTGCAACAGGATCATCATCTGCAACAGCGGTGGGGCCTCGGCACCTTCGGTGGTTGGGTGGAGGGTAAGGTACCGCCGGGCTCTCCTCCACTATAGGCTCGGTTTTGGGCTCCATTAGAACTACTGATTCGACCGAAACATAATTTTAAATCAATTATTACAGAATCATCTCATGGAATTTCAAAGTACAGATGTACTGTCCTGTGTGTAATATTGTGTGGTGCTAAGATGAAAATGATTTTGCAAGAGCAAGATACTTAATTAGCTCAGAACAAAACTAATTAAGCAAGCATTAACTCTTGAACTAGTGCCGATTGGTTGTAAATTTTGTGGACCCAATATGTAGCTATAGTGCATACAGTGACCACTAAAATGCTACACACATATACCTTGCAACACCCATGGTTTGCATTAATGAAACTCAATCGAAATAAAACATGTAGGACAAGTGGAAGATGAAAACATATAGGATAAGTGGAAGATGGAAACATGTAGGACAAGTGGATTATTACAGAACAAAGCATGCAGATGCAACAAGTTGAAGATGATCCGTAGCATTCTTAGCTAGGCCTAAAATATGGTAGAAGCGAAGAATGAAGTAACATGTTCGTCTAATAAGTATAAATGATTTTAACCATTCATTAAGTGTATACCCAACCACAAACATGAATAGAGTGATCCAATACTCAGATTTCAGACTTGCCATATATCACTTTTAACTGTAAGTAACTTCCTACTATTATGTTCTCAAAAGGAATAATACATAACCAAGCCGACACTTAGCTCAGTTTGCAAATGATAACAGTTATCAGTCCAAAATCCTTGGCTAAACAGAATATTAATACATCTGAATGAAAGCATAAGAACTAAAATGACTACCATAAGAAATTTCTTTATAAGACGCCATATACACATAAATTCCAGAAGGGCACTCCACAACTACTAGCAAGATAGGACTCATATTACAGAAGCTATGCATGAGATACCATCAAATAATGCATTCTCTGTTTTGAAAATGAGTATCCAAATCGTGATACATGAATGCTTATCACAATCTCAGTGCACAAAGACTCTAAACCACATACCATTTAATCACAGAAGAATACTTAGCACAAACTTACACATACATTTCTTAACAAATAATAGCATATTATACTAAAGAATCCATTTCTGAGAATCAAACACAAGAACATAAAGTCTGGCAGGGGTTTGGCAATATCGTGCTATGAAGCGAGCAGGGCAAGTGGATGATTACAGAACAAGCGGGTGTCGGGCGGCGTCGGGGGCGGGCGTCGGCGGCGTCGGGCTGCGTCGGGCGACGTTGGCGCGAGCATCGGCGGCGTTAGGCGCGTCGGTCGAGCGCGCGCGTCGGCGGCGTCGGCGCGGCGACGGACGGTGTCGGCGCGGCTTCAGCGGCGGGGCAGCGACCGTGGCGGCATCGGGCTCGGTGAGAAGAGTGAAGCGGCGGGAGTTTAGGGTTTAGGGCAGCGGTGAGAAGAGTGACTGCTGTACCGACTTTTATATGTGAGTTATCTGTGGCGATTCTTTATACGAACCGACACTGATACCCTTATCTGTGGCGGTTCTTCATAATAACCGCCACTGATACATATATTATCTGTGGCGGTTCTTTATACGAACCGCCACTGATACACTTATCTGTGGCGGTTCTTTACAAGAACTGCCACTAATACATATATTATCTGTGGCGGTTCTTTATACTAACCGTCACAGATAAGTGTATCAGTGGCGGTTCTTCAAAAGAACCGCCACTGATATAATTATCCTAATATATTAATTACTATATATAATCCTAATATAGTAATATACCCTATATAATACTAATATATTAATGACCCTATATAATCCTAATATATTAATAACCTTATATAATCCTAATAAATATTAAATACCCTATATAATCCAACTAAATATTATATACCCTATATAATCCTAATATAGTAATTACCATATATAATCCTAATATATTAATATACCCTATATAATAATATATTAATGACCCTATATAATCCTAATATAGTAATGACCTTATATAATCCTAATAAATATTAAATACCCTATATAATCCAACTAAATATTATATACCCTATATAATCCTAATATAGTAATTACCATATATAATCCTAATATAGTAATATACCCTATATAATACTAATATATTAATGACCCTATATAATCCTAATATAGTAATGACCTTATATAATCCTACTAAATATTAAATACCCTATATAATCCTACTAAATATTATATACCCTATATAATCCTAATACAGTAATGACCATATATAATTCTACTATAGTACTATACCCTATGTAATGCTAATGTATTAATGACCCACATTTCCATTACTCCACACAAATGCATAACACCACATTTCCATTACTCCATACAAATGCATATTGTTTACATCACATTGCCATTACTCGTATATAGCTAATTATTTTCTTTCACAATTTGCCCTTCTTCATGATCGTCGCGATGATAGGTAGCTTCCTGAGTGGTTTCTGCCTCGAGCCTGATGTTGCCATCTACGAAAGGAGGAAACTCATCAAACTGGTTGTACTCATCCTCATCCACGACATTCTCAACTCCGACGATCCTTCTTTTTCTCTGAAGAACTACATGGCGCTTCTTATCTGCCGGGTCGATTACATAAAGACTTGTGCTACTTGCTTCGCAAGTACGAATGGTTAAATCTCAGATCCGACATGTTCGATGACCACAGAGTGAAGCTGTACTTGTCCACCTTGACACCCTTTGGGAGTTGTACCCAACGACACAAACATCGGATCTTAAAAATACAATAGTCGAGCTCCCAAATCTCTTCTATGAACCCATAGAAGCTACTCTTCTTCATCGCCTATGTTGTCATAGGCATCTATGTGGACACCACTATTTTGGTAAGTGCTTTTGTTATCCTGAGATCTCATGTAAAAGATATATCCATTTATGTCGATCCTTGCCATGTCAAGATTGTACCGATGGCCCTTTGCCAACCACCTCAACATAACACTCGTTTCTTTCCTACCATATGCTCTTTGAACCAATGATTGAACAAACAGTTATGCTCTTTTGTTACCCAAACCTCGATCGTCCACGATTTTCCTCTCGTAGCTTATCCTTGTGCATGTCCATATACGAGGACACCTCAACCGATTGTTGCAAGACTATGAAATGAGCTTTTCGAACAATCCATGATCGTATTTAATTTGTTGATTTCCTTCCAATCGCCCTTTCCCAGCTAGCCTACCCTCATGGCGAGATGCAGCACTCCTACCGGTTCCACCCTCCATGTAATCCACGCAAAACTCGATAACCTCCTCGCTGCATAACCTTCCACAATTCACCCTCCGCCGAGATCGATTATGACATACTTCTTCAGATACCCATGTACCTTTCGAACGGGTACATCTAATGCAGGAATACGGGGCCACATACATTTATCTCATTCACAAGGTGAACAATGAGATGAACCATTATATCGAAAAATGATGGAGAGAAATACATCTCTAGCTCGCATAGTGTCTTGACCACATCATTCTGCAATTCAGAAAGTCCGATGGGATCGATGACCTTCTGTGAAATCGTGTTGAAGAAGAAACACAACCTCATGATTGCCTCTCGGACCTTTTTAGGCAGAATACCTCTAATTGCAATAGGAAGCATTTGTGTCATCATCACATGACAATCATGAGACTTCATGCCAGTTAACTTCAAATCTTTCATCGAGACCAGTTTCTTGATGCTTGCGGAGTAACCGGACGGAACTTTCACACCATGCAAGCATTTGCAGAGGTCTGTTCTCTCTTTCTTGGATAGAGTGTAGCAAGCTGGGGGAAGGTAAAGTCGCCCTTTCCCGGTATCTTGAGGATGTAGCTCAGCTCTGATTTTCATATCTTCCAGGTCCCTTCATGCCTTCAGTCCGTCCTTAGTTTTGCTAGGAATGTTCAAAGAAAAGACCAATCAAGTTGTCACATACATTTTCTCTATGTGCATGACGCCTATACAAATGTCGAACCTCTAAGTCCTTCCAATAGGCAAGTTCCAAAATATTGATCTCTTCTTCCACGTGGTCTTCTCAAGACGAGACCTCGATTTATTATTACTATCTCCTTTCCAAGTACAACATTAATATCCTTAACCATATCATATACCTCTTCCCACGACGAGGCCTTGGAGCTATACCATCCTCTTTGTCCCGTCGAATTGTTTCTTCATATTGCGGTAGGGGTGATTCTCGAAGGAACCTACGGTGATGCATGTACACGCTTTTTCTCGAGTTATTGAGCCACACACTAGCGATTTCATCCATGCTTTGGGGCATGCTTTGGCCACTTTTACAAGACGACCGGATAGGTTACCAAGGGTGGAAATCATTGATGGTGCAAAACAACAATGTGCGAGGATGAAGTACTCGCTTGTACTCATCCCATACTGCACACCTTCGCTCCACAAGACCACAAGATCTTCCACCAATGGTTGTAGGTATACATCAATATCATTGCCAGGTTGTCTCGGCCCTTGGATAAGCAGCAACATCATAATGTACTTTCATTTCATACACAACCAAGGAGGAAGGTTGTAGATACAGAGAGTCACGGGCCAAGTGCTATGAATACTACTTATGTTACCTAAAGGATTCATTCCATCCGTACTCAACCCAAACCTTATATTCCTCGGTTCATTCCCGAAGTCCATCCTAAAGAGCCTATCGATGGTTCTCCACTGGGCAGAATCAGCAGGGTGTCTCAGCTTTCCATCCTTTTTACTCTCTTCTGAGTGCCATCGCATCAGTTGGGTATGCTTTTTGTTTCCAAATAAACGCTTCAACCGAGGAATTACTGGTAAATACCACACCACTTTAGCGAGAGCTCCTTTCTTCACCATGGAGCCCTCGCTGTCATGGCCTTTACGCTTGTATCGTGATGATTTGCACATCGGACATACATGCATGTCTGTATACTCTTTGCGATAGAGTATACCATCGTTTGGATATGCATGTATTCTTTCTACTTCCAATCCCAATGGACATACAACCTTCTTAGCTAAATAAGTGGTTATCGGCAATACGTTTCCATCTGAAAGCATGTCCGCTAAGAGATGTAATAGCGCCGTGAAACTCTTATTGGACCAACCATTGCTTGCATTAAATTTTAGAAGTGAAAGGACGGTGTGCAACTTTGTGTATTCCTCCTTGCAACCCGGGAACAAAGGTGTGTCTGAGTCGTCCAACAAACCCTTGAATTGATTAAACTCTCTCTGACTAGTGTAGTTCCCTTCTGCATCGCGCAACATCTGAGCAAGATTATTATCGTCATCAATGTCCAACCTATCCTCATCAGATCCATAACCGATGTCAACTACCATAATGCCTTCTCCATCATGCAATATGTTATCACCTTCATGTATGTTTTCCTCTTCACCGTGACTTGTCCAACGTGTATAGCCAAGTACAAAACCCCTTCGAATCAAGTGCAAGTGGATGTGCTCTTTGTCTGAAAATATTTTCTCATTCTTGTAATCAATGCATGGACAATGTACTTCATCTTCTTGTGCAACTTGTTCTCCTCAGCGGCTCTTAGAAAAGCAGATACCCCGATGATGTAATCTCGGCTCTAACGGCTCGCATTGTACATCCATCTCCGGTCCATCTAAAATTAATTAACATAAAAAAATTGATTAAAAAACTAATCTAATTACTTATCATCTAAAGGAGCTAGATAATAAATTCATCATCTAAAAATGATGAGCACCCACCTATCAAATTAACTAAGATTTCATGTATATTAATATCCAATAATCTTAAATAAATAAGTTTAATATATGCAAGATGTATATTATATGTCCACACTAATGGAACCAAATTAATAGTAATTAAAAAACTAATCTAATTACTTACCATTTAAAGGAGATAGATAATAAATTCATCATCTAAAAATGATGAGCACCCACCTACCAAATTAACTAAAATTTCATGTATATTAATATCCACTAATCTTAATGAAAAAAATTTAATATATGCAAGATGTATATTATATGTGCACACTAATGGAACCAAATTAATAGT
The DNA here is from genome assembly GCA_036346275.1 of Otatea glauca. Lineage (NCBI taxonomy): Eukaryota > Viridiplantae > Streptophyta > Magnoliopsida > Poales > Poaceae > Otatea > Otatea glauca. The sequence goes on from JAYEVK010000125.1 coordinate 59,343, forward strand.
AATTAAAAACTAATCTAATTGCTTATCATCTAAAGGAGCTAGATAATAAGTTCATCATCTAAAAATGATGAGCACCCACCTACCAAATTAACTAAAATTTCATGTATATTAATATCCAATAATCTTAAATAAATAAATTTAATATATGCAAGATGTATATTATATGTCCACACTAATGGAACCAAATTAATAGTAATTAAAAAACTAATCTAATTACTTATCATCTAAAGGAGCTAGATAATAAATTCATCATCTAAAAATGATGAGCACCCACCTATCAAATTAACTAAGATTTCAGATATATTAATATCCAATAATCTTAAATAAATAAATTTAATATATGCAAGATGTATATTATATGTCCACACTAATGGAACCAAATTAATAGTAATTAAAAAACTAATCTAATTACTTATCATTTAAAGGAGCTAGATAATAAATTCATCATCTAAAAATGATGAGCACCCACCAACCAAATTAACTAAAATTTCATGTATATTAATATCCACTAATCTTAATGTAACAAATTTAATATATGCAAGATATATATTATATGTGCACACTAATGGAACCAAATTAATAGTAATTAAAAAACTAATCTAATTACTTATCATCTAAAGGAGCTAGATAATAAATTCATCATCTAAAAATGATGAGCACCCACCTACCAAATTAACTGAAATTTCATGTATATTAATATCCAATAATCTTAAATAAGTAAATTTAATATATGCAAGATGTATATTATATGTCCACACTAATGTAACCAAATTAATAGTAATTAAAAAACTAATCTAATTACTTATCATCTAAAGGAGCTAGATAATAAATTCATCATCTAAAAATGATGAGCACCCACCTACCAAATTAACTAAAATTTCATGTCTATTAATATCCACTAATCTTAATTAAACAAATTTAATATATGCAAGATGTATATGTCCGTTCACTAATGGAACCAAATTAATAGTAATTAAAAAACTAATCTAAATAGTTATCCTATAAAGGAGCTAGATAATAAATTCATCATCTAAAAATGATGAGCACCTACCAAATTAATTAAAATTTCATTTATATTAATATCCAATAATCTTAATTAAATAAATTTAATATATGCAAGATGTATATATCCGCACTAATGGAACCAAATTAACAGTAATTAAAAAACTAATCTAATTACTTATCATCTAAAGAAGCTAGATAATAAATTCATCATCTACCAAATTAACTTAAAATGCAATTTATATTAAATACATGCTTGATAATAATTCATCATCTATAAAAGGAACACAACATCATCTAATGAACCTAGCTAGGAAATAAATTCATCAACTACAAAATGGTAGGTAAATAAAAATAAACAAAATCTAAACTTTTCATCTCATCTACATATAAACCTTAATTAAACTTGGTTTAAAAATTAAATTGCAACAAGATTAACACAAATCAAGAGAGGAGAAAAAATAACTCACCAAGGGACAACTAGAGGAAGTACAAGCACAAGAATAGGAGAAACGAAATCAGAAAATTAGAACTTTTGGTTTGCTCTCAGGAGGAAGAAGACCAGTGCCGCTACTGACCACCTATTTATAGGCAATATTATCAGTGGCGGTTGTTAACTAGAACCGCCACTGATAACATTATCCGTGACGATTCTATCCTCGAACCGCCACTGATGATGAATTATCTGTGGCGGTTCCAGGATAGAACCGCCACAGATAATCCAATAGTATCAGTGGCGGTAGGAGGATAGGACCGCCACTGATAACCTACTTATCAGTGGCGGTTCTATCCTCCAACTGCCACTAATGATGTATTTGTTATCTGTGGCGGTTCTATCCTTGAACTGCCACTGATAATTCATTATCAGTGGTGGTTCGAGGATAGAACCGCCACTGATATTTTTCCCGCCATTTTCAGTATAGAACCGCCACTGATAATTTTATTTGTGGCGGTTCGAAAAAAACCGAAATAAATAGACCGTCACCTATTGCAGGTTTTGGCGTAGTGCTAGCATCACATAAATCATCCAGAGGCATATAAGAACATATTAAAAAATGCAAGACCTCATGAGTTTTCTAGCCTCAAAAGTCTAAAGACTATGCTCCATATAAATTCGTTTGCGCTTACAAAATGATACCGTCAATTGCTTTTTCCTTCTTTAAATCTTTTAGTTTCAGTCAGTTCATACAAATTTTTATACTATTAAGTTCTTATCCATAATGTATTTACTTGGACCAATACATGAGATTCATGTGCTATTTAGGGAATTTGTTAAACTATTAGGGGGCATAGGAGAGTAGTATTACTTACCAACCCAATTTGGCCTTTTCCTTGAGATAATTTTTTGTTTGTACATCTTTATTCTATATTTTATTGAATTCCAACTTTTTAGCTCTCGCGCAACTTTGAATAACTGAGGTAATTATTGAGGATTTGTGTTGCATTGGTATCGAACATTATATATGGTTATAAGCTATTGTAGCAATTTTCGATTAATTATTTTGGTTGTTCTGCCTGCTCTAGTAGGAAATTACAAAACTGAATGATTATTTTGAGACTAATGACTGTTAAATATGGTGACTCATATCTAGTATTTTAGGATTTGAAAGATGTGCTATATGAATCATAATAGGATTATGATTCCTACTTTCTTTCCGAGTAGAATTCATACTTGCTTTCAAGGACTAAGGGGGCTACTTAAACTCAAGGGGTAGTTATGGAGAACCTAAACAACTAAGTAACCACAAAACAACTCATTAAAAGCAAGAGGTGCAAAAGAGTATTTGAGGCTAGGTTATTATTTAGAACTAAATTCTTATACAGAGTAAGGATCCAAGGGTCCTTAAAGATTTAAGAGGTCATAAGAAAGCAACAATCCCTTGTACTCTTTTGAGGTTGTGCTTAAAGAATTTGTTGTCAGCGTCGCCAAATATTCTCTCTCGTCGTGGTTGCTTCAACACTGTTGTTCTCTCTGTGAGATTCATCTTTTTTGTTCTTGAGACCATGCATGCTCATGCTGTATCTCACAAAATTCTGATCCAATTCAGGATAGTACTGCACGTAAGAAGTGTTATCAGAGTGTAACAGGTGGTATCAGAGTCAAGACTGAATTATCCTGATTTGTGAGAAGGTTGGTAAAGCGTCAGGTGGCTCAAAATCAATATCGATGTCAACGATGTGGAATCAAGTGGGAAAATTTGACAGTGGAGGAAATTTTAGCACGTGGCAATGTATGGTGAAGGATATATTTGTCCAGCAAGAGTTAATCGGTACTCTTAAAAGGGGCAAACCGAAAAAACATCTACTGAAGACTAGAAGGTGATAAAGTGAAAGGCTGTTAGTACAATCTGTCTATATCTCTCCGATGAGATAATGTATGCGGTGATCGTGGAGAATTGTCGGGCCCCGAACCAGCAGATCCGGACCCTCTGTGTATTCTGTGCCAGTCCAGGATCACGCTAGCACACACAGTCATATAGGGTTGCACATCACAAACATTCACGAAGATATAAGAATAATTAGTGCCAATCATGTATATAAACCGAGTTGTACGACCTTATGGTCTCCTTACAGATAAGTCAGCCACACAGGGCTTACATTATTCAAATTAAAGAAATAGCAGCGGAACATAAGAAAAGGTCGTGGAAGCCTTCATCTGGCCACAGGCAACCGACTGGGCTTGCCCCCTAGTTGTTCGAATCCTCGATGTACTCCTCCTCCCAAGCTGGTGTAGTCTCATCCACCGATGTTGGGGTTGATAAGCAAGGTGGGGTGAGTACACAAGGCACTCAACAAGTAATGCATGTGATGCAACGCTATTACTATATGCAAAGCTTATTCCAAAGGTTGGGCTTAAATGGTTCTTTTGCATCAACAAAGATTTTTAAACCAAGATCTTAATTAGATTAAAGCATTGGAACAGTTATAAGTAATACTAATTTCTTCAAATGGTTTTTCATCGCAGATTCTCACACACACCTTAATGATTCATTTTTAACACTTGGCACACAGCCACCCTTCCCACATTTTGTTTATGAAAATCTACCCTTGATCAGTAATCCCGAGCAATGCTCAATACATGGAGCGGCTATTCGAATAGTTTTGACACTCTGCAGAGGTTGTACACTTTACCCACAAGATATAGCCGCCACCACACGTGTGATTGTCCGCAACAAAGCTTTTCAGAACCTCTACCTTAACTAAATAACCTCTCCAGATTGCCTTCACTATCACTTCCCACACAGAGCCAAGTATAGGACCGGCCAATCACCGTTGGATGGGCACCAAGCCGTAGCAGTACGTACTCCCCATACAAATACACCCCGTATCTGTCCCCGAGGTATCGAGGAAAGATATCAGCACCCTAGTCAACTAGGTCTGTCCCATATCGCACATGTGGTTGTACGGTGACTCAGATCAAAGGCTTGCAAGGTGAAGTCCTTAATCCACCAAGGCAAGACTTCCAACACTCAACGATGGCACATGACCCATTGTGGCACACAGACTCACAACACTCATCAACCCAATGCCACACAGCCCACTGGCACACGACCTCTTGCCACTTGCCCTGCCTAAATCATTTCCCACCCAGTTGATTATTGTGCAACACATGCCAGCAATAACTCAACATCAGTATGGAACCACACAGGTCACCATACTTCCATATCATCATGTGGCATCATCACACCACTTCCAAAATACATTCAATATTCCATTAGTCAATTTTGTTGCATTTTTCTGAAAGATCATTCATGACTCGTTGCAAGGCTAAGCATCTACTCACGGTCTAGCCTCCCGTGTTGGCACAATATTAACATCCAAATAATAAAATCAAACTTAGGGTGACAAAGATTTAGGGAATACAATTAATAATTCAAGGTGGCATAACAAAATGGGTTGATTAACTACATTATCCCAAATCAATTTAAATTCATTTTAAATAAATAAGCATGCATAGTTTCAAAGCATAAACTACATTTTAAAAACCTGGGATCAAAATGATCAAAGCATCACTTGCCTTCAAAGAGTTGCTGGTCGTGTTCCGAAGCTTGGTCTTGAGCGACGAATTCTTCCTCGAAACTTTCCGGCAAATTTGCGTCTACGCGTACAAACAAAATATACAATAAAAATCTAATACAGAGGACTAAATGGCCTCAAAAATTCAAATAAAATTCATCATTAAATATATCATAATTTTATGAATTTTTAGAAATTTGAATCACCCAAATCCGAGTTAAAATGCAAAAGTTATAGTCATTTGAAGTTTGAATAAAATCTGAAAATACAGAAATTAAGAAATCCGATTTTTCCCAATTATTTTTATACTGAAAATTCGCATTTATGACGTCAGCATTGCATCATGATGACGTCAGCACATAAAAAGAATTTTGGTCAAAATATTTTTATATAAAACATATTTATGACGTCAGCACGACACGTGGCAACCTCTAGTGCCGCCACGTTGCTTCGGTTCATGGGCTGGGTCCACGGCTGACGGCTCGTCCACCGTGGATCGGCAAAGACGCGTGCTCATGCACCGGTGACGCAGCCGTGGCGTCGCCGACGATCGCGCAGACCAATCCCGACGCGACACGCGGCAAGATCCGCATCGCCGCCATCCAACGGCCGGATCTCACCCCGCGTGGTTCGGCGACGCCGCGACTCCACGCCCCACGCGCCACGCATCCAACAAGGCGCCCAACTCAACGGTATGATCTGGTCTCACCTCACCAACGCGCACGCAGCGTCCGCACGTGATTCGATGGGGTGCGGCGTCATCTCCGCCGCGACGCTCAAATTTGAATGGCACGGATCCGCGCCACCGATCAACTCACACCACCGCTTAGATCTAATCCAACGCCCACGGCACCGATCGCTTATTATTCCAGCCGCACGCGCACAATCTCACGCGCTCACTAACGATCCAACGGCTAAGACAAAACACATCGCAGAAACTAGATCTAATCCAAGCCGTTCGCTTCTAGATCTAACGATCAAGATCAACTAACGGTAAACCTTAGGGTTAATCCGCACCGCCCATAACAGATCTAACGGCACGTATACAAACTAAATGTAACCAGAGAAGGGCGACGTGGCACGATCCTTACCCCTCCTTGCGGATCCGACGGCCAACGATGCTCGAGTCGGCGATGGCGCGCGGCGGTGCAAGCTTGCGGAGATGAGGAAGACGACGAGTCGGCGGCGTTCGGTGGTTCCCTACGAGAAGATCTAGCGATTCGACACGGCTTGACTCGGCGAGCATCGTGACCTTGGCGATGGCGGAAAATGGACTGACGGCGAAGCAAACGGCGGAGAACAGTGGCGGCGCAGAGGAACAACTACGGCGAGCTCTCCCGTGGTCTCTAGAGCGTCTCGACGCGCGAGGAGTCAAAAGACGCAGCGAAGGAGCTCACGACGCGCTACTCGGTGCACTTTAAGGGGCCTCGACGTGTGCGCTACAGGCGGCGAAACGAGCGGAAACGGTCGGCGGCATTAGCTCTGGTGATCTCGCGAAGACGACCGACGTGGCCCTCTCCTAGCCGTTCGTGTGGCGATGATCCGAAGGCGCACGCACGCGACGACGTGGCTCACTCACAGGCATCCGATCAGGATCGAACGGCTCGGACCGGGCGACGCTAGGGTTTCGGCGCGGTTGGGCCGACGACACGCACAGTAATGGGCTCGGCCCATTATTACTGTTCAACTGATTTTAAAATCATTTCACATTTAAAATAATTCTAGAAATTCAATTAAATCATTTGGAGCTTTTAAAATAGCAGAAAAATTCTAGAAAAATTCCAGAAATTACTTTGAGATATTTGGAACTCAATTAAAATATTTGCAATAAAACTTTGCAAAAACTTTTCCATTATTCAATTGTTTTCAAGAAAAGCCCTATTTGAATAAATCCAATTAAATTTAAATAAATTCCCAAAAAATCACAAAAATAAAAATACTCCAAAATTTAAGTTAGAGCAAAAATTAGGTGTTACAAACCTCCCCTTAATGTAATCTCGCCCCGAGATTCGTATATCTACGTAAATAGGTTAGGAACTCCTTCTTGAGATCTTCTTCTCGCTCCCATGTTGCTTCACTTTCCGAATGGTTGCTCCATTGAATTCTCGCGAAACGTGTTGACTTGTTCCTTGTCTCTCGGTCCATTACGCCCGAATCTTCATCGGATGTTCTTTGTAGGTCGATCTTCTTGCGGCTCAATTGCCTCCAAAGGTGTTTGCTCTTCCGTACTCAAGACACTTCTTGATTGTGATACATGGAATACATCATGCACTCTCGCCAAAGATGGTGGTAACTCAATCGATAAGCAACTTCACCTCTGCGGCTCAAGATCTTGAATGGTCCGATATATCCGGTGCGAGCTTTCCTTTTGCATGGAACCTTCTAACTCCTTTGAGAGGTGTGACTCTAAGGTACACAAAATCTTGGGTTCAAAGCTCGGTTCCTGCGACGGTTGTCGGCATAACTCTTCCGCCTTGATTGTGCAATCTTCAATCTCTCCCCGATCAGGTGATTTGTTCTTCCGCTTCTGAAGAATGTCCGGTCCAAAACATGTCGTCACTGCCTCATTCCAATTCAATGGTGTTCGACAGACCGACCATACAAAGCTTCAAATGGAGACATCGTCAGAACTCGCCCGATAATCTGTTGTTGTAACTAAACTCAAGATAAGGCAAACACTTGTCCCATGGGGTTGAATATGCTAAAGCGCAAGCTCTCAACATATCTTCCAATATCCGTTAACCCTCTCGGCTTGACCATCTATATGCGGATGGTAGGTCAGATCAAGTTCAAACGAGTCCCCATTGCCTCATGTAGCTTACCCCAAAACTGGAGGTAAATTGGGTACCTCGTCCGACACTATCTTCTTCTTACATCTGCAAGCGCACGATCCGTGCCATATAAAGTTCTCGCTAACCGGTCTCCTAATAGGTGGTCTTCACGGGTATGAAATGTGCCACTTTAGTTAAACGATCTATTATGACCCATATAGAATCATATCCACTTTATGCTCGGGCAATCCGGTTATGAAATCCATACCAATTTCTTCCCATTTCCATTCGTATCTTTAGGGGTTGTAATAGCCTGCTGGTCTTTGGTACATAGCTTTGACTCTTTGGCATATGTCACATAATGCAACATATTCGCGACTTCTCGTTTCATGCTTGGCCACCAAAATCTTTCCTTTAAATCTTGATACATTTTCGCACTTCTGGATGAATTGAGTACTTGGAGTCATGAGCCTCCTCCGAATTAATCGCTTCAACTCCTTTTTGTTCGGCACACAAATGCGCTCTTTAAACCACATAGTACCTTGTTCATCCAGTTTGAAATCTTTTGCTTTGCCTTCATCCATTTTGCCCTTAATTCTATTGATCTTATCATCATCTTTCCGCCTTCCCGATCCGATCTTCGAGGTAGGTCTTACTTCCAAAGTTGCTAGGAATCCTTCCGTACCATTTCAGCTTCTAATTTCGGAAATCCTTACACAATTCCACGACTGTTTCCAATAGCATATTCACACCGTGGTTCTTTCTCGCTCATATGCGTCGCCACTACGCTGGCTTTACCAGATGGTAGTGAATTCCCACATTATAATCCTTGATTAACTCTAACCATCTTCTTTGCCTCATATTTAGGTCACTTGCGTGAAGATATACTTAAGACTTTTATGATCTGTATACACTTCACATCTATTTCTGATGAGATGATGACGCCATATCTTTAGTGCATGCACTACGGCAGCTAATTCCAAATCATGGGTCGGATAGTTCTCCTCATGTGGTCTCAATTGCCTCGATGCATAGGCAATTACCTTCCTATTTTGCATCAACACGCATCCCAATCCTCGACGCGATGCATCACAATAGATGTCAAGCCTTGATGAACGTCTGTAAAACTAATACAGTGCCGATGTTAAACTCCTCTTCAACTCCCGAAAACTCTTCTCACACTCAAAGGCCCATAAGAATTTCTTTTCCTTTTCAACAATTGCGTAAGAGGTCTCACAATCGTAGAGAATCCTTCGATGAATCGACGGTAATACCCCGCCATTCCAAGGAAACTACGGATTTGGGTTACCGACTTGGGTTGTTCCCAATGTAGAACCGTCTCCACTTTCTTTGGATCTACCGCAACTCCTTCTGCTTTGTCATTATGTGCCCAAGAAATTCCACCTTATTTTTCCGTAAGTCACATTTGCTAAATTTTGCAAACAACTGTTGCTCTCTCAACTTTTCAAGGACTAGCCTCAAATGCTCGGCGTGCTCTTCTCTCGCCTTGGAATAGATAAGGATATCATCTATGAATATGACGACGAACTTATCCAAATATTCCATAAAACCTTATTCATTAAGTTCATGAAATATTTGGTGCATTTGTCAAACCAAAAGACATCACAGTAAACTCGTGGTGTCCATATCTTGACGAAAATGCGTCTTGGGATATCCTCCGATCGGATCTTGATTGATGATATCTCGATCGGAGATCAATTTTGGAGAATACTCTGCTCCTCTCAATGGTCAAACAAATCATCGATCCCGGTAGCGGATACTTATTATTTATCGTCACATCATTGAGTGCACGATAGTCTATACACATCCTAAAACTCCGTCCTTCTTCTTGACGAATAAGACAGTGCTCCCATGGCGATGAACTAGGTCTTATAAATCCTTTTTCCAGAGTTCTTCAATTTGCTTCTTCATTTCCACCAATTCCTCTGTGGACATCCCGTAAGGTCTCTTAGCTATTGAGCTGTCCTCGAACCCACTCTATCACGAACTCAATATCTCTATCCGCGGCATTCCGTAAATCTTCCGAAAACATCAGGATATTCATTGACTATGGAAACTTCTTCTAAGTCGATAGTCTTCATGTCGTTGACCATCAATTGTCCATCTCGCACCGATTTTGCTTCAAATTCAATCTTCTTTCCATCGAACTCTCGACCGATATGACTCTTTTTCCACACCCAAAGATCGCCTTGTGATTGGTTAACCAATCCATTCCTGTGATAACATCCAAGGTTTGGGTATTAAGGACGATTAAGTTTGCTAGGAACTCAACTCCATTAATTATTAGTCTTACCCCAGAACATCCTACTTTAGATCGGAGTTCTGATCCAGGGGATTGGACTATAAGCACACATTTAAGATTCACTATATCCATATCATTTTGAACAGCAAAATCTCGGGAAATAAATGAATGTGAAGCTCCCGAATCGAATAAAACGAAGAGCTGGTAACGAGTTTACTAGAACTTACCCAAGATAACATCCGTGGCGCTCGCACTTCATCCGTCGAATGTGGTTGACTCGCCTCGTGCAGTTCCTTGGGATGGAGTTTGCTTTGTTGATGCCCATGTTCACAATTGGCGCGGAGTCCTTGCCGTGTGTTCCCTGTGTTAAAGCGGACCGGGTGACACCTCCTTCTTAGGGCAATTGTTGGCAAATGCCCCATTTCATTGCAATGATAGCAACGTCTTCCCACCGCTCGAGAGGTTCCTCGATTTGTGCCACGATTCGGCCGAGTCTCGAACATTCGACCCATCGGGCGATTTACAAAGGTGGTGCCCTATCATTGCCTGCGGCCGGTACCGGATGAACTGCTGGGGTGCCGCCTTCTCTGCCTCTGCTTGCCCCGACGACCTCCTTGTTGTGCCATTCTCGCGCTTCTGTTGTCATCCAACTCTCGGCGCTTGTCCTCTAAGATAAGAGCTTTGTTAACTAGCTCTTGGAAGTCGTGGAATGTGGGTGATCACCCCACTGCAACCTCGCATTCAATCCTTCATGAAGCGGGATTGTGCGGCCTTATCCGTAGCCACGCCCTCCAGTGCGTAGCGTGCCGTTAGGTTAATTTGTTCGTAATCGGCCACCGATCGCCCCTTGCTTGAGGCTCCGAATTCCTCCTTTTGAGATCCATGATACCTCTGTACATGGTAATCTTGTGAAAGTCGAGGTGAATTCTCCCACGTGATACTCTGTGGGTCCTCATGAGTCGCGCAGGTTTTCCCACCATTCTGCGCAGTCCCTTCGAGTTGATGAGAGGCATAGAGTACCCTCTCATGTCCTACACACCGGGTAATGTGCAGCTTCCTTTCGATTGTCCTTAGCCAATCGTCCGCCTCAAAGTGGATTGGCGTTGTTCGAGAAGGTAGGTGGATGGGTTCTCATAAACTCCGACAACCTTGAGTAGGGGTGTGGTCCATGGTTACCCCGGCTTGAACATTCGCAGCAGCTTGGTTGGATATCTGCCGCATGGTTTGAACCATCGTGTTCATAAGTTGAGTCCGGCGATCAAGAAGGCTCCCAGGTTCTGCATATCGACCTGCGGCGGTTGAGGAATTGGCTCTTCATTCTGGTTGTCCGCCTGGTTAGCTCCACTTCCGCTGGCTCCAACATTTCCACGTGTCCTGACCATCTGTTGCAAGCTTCCAAGGTTAAGAAAAGAAGAAAGCATGACGAGTAAAAGAACTTATGTGGGGAAACAGTGTAACTTAAATTATTTAGCCACTTTATTGATATAATATAAGGCAAGATGGTTGCTCACAAGTGCCTAAGGGCAATGCAACACATACGAGACACTCACAACGAAAAACAAGTAAGCGGACATAGGAATCCATGACGACTCACACCTAATGGTGACTCAAGAAAAGACGCGACTCAATTATTCGAGTCTCAACACTACCCTCGGCTAGACTCGATCACTCATCGAGCCAACCCGGCCGCGGCTCCCCGAGCATACACCGTGGGTGCTCGCATCGGGCGAATCGATCTCAAGACCTACTCGCGGTGGTGCAAAAGACCCCATCGACTCTGCCGTCCCGGCCGCTCGCCTCGCGACCGGTGCCTCCGCTCTGCTCCTCCGGATCGGATCGTAACTCTAGGATCGCTCAGCTCGGGTCCGCATAAAGCCATCTCCAACTCCCGGATCTTCGCATGGAATGAGCTAAGCCCTCCCGCGGTGGATCCTCGCCTCCGTGACCTCGCCGCGGGTCCTCTGCAGCCTCTGGATTGTCTCGCCCAAGGCGCCCTCGGGCGATGACGCACTCGCCAGTGGGTGATAGTGGCGTCCTCCTCTCGCAAGCTCCATCTTCTCCAAACGATTGTCTCGACGTGGATGGTGACGAGAGACGGTGCCTCCAACTCTGCGGAGTAAGTGCGGGCACCGCCGCGACGCTCGTCGTGCCGCTCTCGTGATTCCGCCTCAAAAGAAGACCTCCGACCGTGATGTAGATAGGACGGCTCGCCTCGCCCTTTCCCGAGCATACACCGTGATCTTGAGATCCCAGCGACGCCAAGTCCTGCCCGCACCACCAAGTCCTCGACATGCTGGTGCATCAAAACCTCCGAGCAATCGCATCATACGCCATAACTCCGCGGTGTATCCTCCGGTGCGCTCTCCATAGGTATGGATCATCCTCATCTCGCCAAAACAAACCTTGTTTAAATTAAGCAGAGAATAATAAAAATTCAAAGATAGGTATGAAACAAGAGAGAAGAGATAAGTCAAGATTTCATTGATATTCTTGCTCAAGTTGATTAGGTCTTTAGAAAATAGTTTTACCCTCCTAGGCACAACCAAACTAGGGTCAAGTCCTACATCCACTGCTCTGATACCACTCTGCTCGGCGCCGAACTCGCAGATCCGGACCCTCTGTATTCTGTGCCAGTCCAGGATCACGCTAGCACACACAGTCATACAGGGTTGCACATCACAGACATTCACGAAGATATAAGAATAATTAGTGCCAATCATGTATATAAACCGAGTTGTACGACCTTATGGTCTCCTTACAGATAAGTCAGCCACACAGGGCTTACATTATTCAAAGTAAAGAAATAGCAATGAACATAAGAAAAGGTCGTGGAAGCCTTCATCCGCCACAGCAACCGATCGGGCTTGCCCCTAGTTGTTCAATCCTCGATGTACTCCTCCTCCCAAGCTGGTGTAGTCTCATCCACTGATGTTGGGGTTGATAAGCAAGGTGGGGTGAGTACACAAGGCACTCAACAAGTAATGCACAGGATGCAACGCTATTACTATATGCAAAGCTTATTCCAAAGGTTGGGCTTAAATGGTTCTTTTGCATCAACAAAGATTTTTAAACCAAGATCTTAATTAGATTAAAGCATTGGAACAGCTTATAAGTAATACTAATTTCTTCAAATGGTTTTTCATCGCAGATTCTCGCACACACCTTTAATAGTTCATTTTAACACTTGGCACACAGCCACCCTTCCCACATTTTGTTTATGAAAATCTACCCCTTGATCTGTAATCCCGAGCAATGCTCAATACATGAGCGGCTATTCGAATAGTTTCGACACTCTGCAGAGGTTGTACACTTTACCCACAAGATCTGCCGCCACCACACGGTGATTGTCCGCAACAAAGCTTTTCAGGAACCTCTACCTTAACCAAACCTCTCCGGTATTGCCTTCACTATCACTTCCCTCACACAGAGCCAAGTATAGGACCGCCAATCACCGTTGGATGGGCACCAAGCCGTAGCAGTGCACGCTCCCCATACAAATACACCCTGTGTATCGTCACCCCGAGGTATCGAGGAAAGATATCAGCACCCTAGTCAACTAGGTCTGTCCCATATCAGACATGTGGTTGTACGGGTGACTCAGATCAAAGGCTTGTAAGGTGAAGTCCTTAATCCACCAAGGCAAGACTTCCAACACTCAACAATGGCACACACCCATTGTGGCACACAGACTCACAACACTCATCAACCCAATGCCACACAGCCCACGGCACACTGACCTCTTGCCACTTGCCCCAGTCTAAATCATTTCCCACTGGGTTGATTATTGTGCAACACATGCCAAGAATAACTCAACATCAGTATGGAACCACACAGGTCACCATACTTCCATATCATCATGTGGCATCATCACACCACTTCCAAAATACATTCAATATTCCATTAGTCAATTTTGTAGCATTTTTCTGAAAGATCATTCATGACTCGTTGCAAGGCTAAGCAACTACTCACGGTCTAGCCTCCCGTGTTGGCACAATATTAACATCCAACTAATATAATCAAACTTAGGGTGACAAAGGTTTAGGGCATACAATTAATAATTCAAGGTGGCATAACAAAATTGGTTGATTAACTACATTATCCCAAATCAATTTAAATTCATTTTAAATAAATAAGCATGCATAGTTTCAAAGCATAAACTACATTTTAAAAACCTGGGATCAAAATGATCAAAGCATCACTTGCCTTCAAAGAGTTGCTGGTCGTGTTCCGAAGCTTGGTCTTGAGCGACGAATTCTTCCTCGAAACTTTCCGGCAAATTTGCGTCTACGCGTACAAACAAAATATACAATAAAAATCTAATACAGAGGACTAAATGGCCTCAAAAATTCAAATAAAATTCATCATTAAATAGATCATAATTTTATGAATTTTTAGAAATTTGAATCACCCAAATCCTAGTTAAAATGCAAAAGTTATAGTCATTTGAAGTTTGAATAAAATCTGAAAATACAGAAATTAAGAAATCCGATTTTTCCCAATTATTTTTATACTGAAAATTCGCATTTATGACGTCAGCATTGCATCATGATGACGTCAGCACATAAAAGAATTTCGGGCAAAATATTTTTATATAAAACATATTTATGACGTCGTGATGACGCCAAGACGACACGCGTGGCGACCTCTAGTGCCGCCACGTTGCTTGATTCATGGGTCGGGTCCACGGTTCGGCTCTGGTCCACCGTGGACTGGCAGCACTGTGCTCATGCACCGGGTGACGCAGGTCGTGGCGTCAGCGATGATGCGCAGCCAATCCCGACGCAACACGCGGCAAGATCCGCACCACTCGCCATCCAACGGCCGGATCTCACCCCACGCGGTTCGGCGACGCCGCACTCCACGCCCCACGCGCCACGCATCCAACAGTGCGCCCAACTCAACGGTGCGATCTGGTCTCACCTCCAACGCGCACACGCAGCGCCCGCACGTGATTCGATGGGGTGCGGCGTCATCTCCGCCGCGACGCTCAAATTTGAGCGGCACGGATCCGCGCGCCACCGATCAACTCACACCGCCGTTTAGATCTAATCCAACGCCCACGGTACCGAGTTGTTTATTATTCACCCGCTACGCGCACAATCTCACGCGCTCACTAACGATCCAACGGCTAAGACAAAACACATCGCAGAAACTAGATCTAATCCAAGCCGTTCGCTCTAGATCTAACGATCAAGATCAACTAACGTGTAAACCTTAGGGTTAATCCGCATCGCCCATAACAGATCTAACAGCACGATACAAACTAAATGTAACCGAGAGAAGGGCGACGTGGCACGATCCTTACCCTCCTTGCAGATCCGACGGTCAACGATGCTCGAGTCGGCGATGGCGCGCGGCGATGCAAGCTTGCGGAGATGAGGAAGACGACGAGTCGACGGCGTTCGGTGGTTCCCCACGAGAAGATCTAGCGATTCGACGCGGCTTGACTCGGCGAGCACTAGTGACCTTGGCGACGGCGGAAAATGGACCGACGGCGAAGCAAACGGCGGAGAACGATGGCGGCGCAGAGGAACAACTACGGCGAGCTCTCCGTGGTCTCTAGAGCGCCTCGACGCGCGAGAGAGTCAAAAGACGCAGCGAAAGGAGCTCTGTCAGACGCGCTACTCGGTGCACTTTAAGGGGCCTCGACGTGTGCGCTACAGGCGGCGAAACGAGCGGAAACGGTCGGCGGCATTAGCTCCGGTGATCTCGCGAAGACGACCGACGTGGCCCTCTCCCACCGCTCGGCGGCGATGATCCGGCGCGCGACGACGCGACGACGTGGTCTCACTCACAGGCATCCGATCAGGATCGAACGGCTCGGACCGGGCGACGCTAGGGTTTCGGCGCGGTTGGGCCGACGACACGCACAGTAATGGGCTCGGCCCATTACTGTTCAACTGATTTTAAAATCATTTCACATTTAAAATAATTCTAAAAATTCAATTAAATCATTTGGAGCTTTTAAAATAGCAGAAAAATTCTAGAAAAATTCCAGAAATTACTTTGAGATATTTGGAACTCAATTAAAATATTTGCAGTAAAACTTTGCAAAAACTTTTCCATTATTCAATTGTTTTCAAGAAAATCCCTATTTGAATAAATCCAATTAAATTTAAATAAATTCCCAAAAAAATCACAAAAATAAAAATACTCCAAAATTTAAGTTAGAGCAAAAATTAGGGTGTTACAAGAATTCACTAAAGAAATTATGGAAGGACTTAGAAGACTTGTATGTGGCAAAGTCACTGACAAACCGGTGGGTGCTGAAGCGAAAACCGTACATATTGCGCATGGAGGAAGGTACACAATTCATTGACCATCTAATGTCTTCAACAAGCTTATCACACAACAGATTAATGTGGATGAGAAAATTGAGGAGAATGATAAAGTTGTTCTACTGGTATCATCACTATCATCATCATGGAGCAATTAGTGATGAATATTCTTGTTAGAAAAGACACTCTCACCTTCAGCAAGGCAGTTGTGTACCTATTGGAGGTAGAGTCACTGAAAAATCCATTAGAATCTTCATCCTCAAGTAATCAAGCATTGGCTATAGTAGGTGTTACAAGCAAAAGTAAGAGTTACATGAAGAAGAAAGGCAAGAGAAAAGGCACACGTGTATGCTATCTATGTGATGAGGAAGGTCATATGATAAAAGGACTGCCCGAGTTTGAAGCAAACAAAGGGTGCATACTCAATAGCGGTAGCAAAAGATGATTCAGATGTACTTGTCGTCACTCAATCAGATACTTCTTTTGAATAGATATTAGATTTAGGTTGTTGCTTCCACATATGTCAGGGGAGGAAAATATTTGATGAAGGATCTCTATGCCCAACACATGGAACTATTCACTTGGTTGATTACAAGGAGTATGCAATTACTATGGTGGAAACAGTTAAGCTGGACACATTGACGGGAGTTCGATATATTCCCGATGTAAAGAAGAATATAATATCTATGAGGTCACTTGAACTCGAAGGTTGTAAGGTATGACTTCGAGGTGAGTCATGCGAGTTATTTGCAAAGGGCATGTAATCATGAAAAGTATTTGGACTAACGGAGGATAACGATTGATGGGTAAAACTAAAGGAAGGGCAATCAATGGGAGTTCTAATAGTAATCCTGATTAGGAGAAGAAAACTGCATCATCAACGGTACGTTCGAAGATCTCGATAGCAGTTATATGCAGAACTGCAAAGACGATTGTAAAATCTAGTAGATGCAAAGGCGAATGTGTGAACTATTGGAAGAAGTAAGACATGGTGGGACAAACAATGTGGTACCAACACTACTGCAGAAATCATCATCTCAGATGGTTCAAAATCATCATCTCTGATGGTTTTATAAACCGTCACTAACAATGTGTCAGTGATGTAAGGGCGCATCACAGACGGTTTTCAAACGGTCTGTGAAAATTATCATCACATACGGTTCTAGTTTAGAACCGTCTGTGATGGGGACTCATCACAGACGGGTTTTAACTAAAACCGTCTATCATACATAAATATCACAGACGGTTTGTAAATAGAACCGTCTGTGATCCTCTTTTTTTTCCCACACCCCAGCAGAACTTCCATCATTAGTATGTGTTGTTCGAAATTTTCTTCTACTTAGGTATTTCCGCAATGAAATTTATAAGTCACAACCAAGTTATAGATTTAGTAATTGAATATCTAAACTTCCTAGATGCATCGAGGCAACAGTTTGGCTGATCAGGATCGTCTTAAAATATGAAGTTTTGTAGCACTTTCATCTCTTTCTTATTATAATATTGATGGATTCTAAGGTAAAATCCATTTCATTCCACAGTTCATCTCATGAACGCTGTCATGCTCTGATTTATCATTTCCACTTCATCCTCATCCCCAAACGAGAATACCGTAGGCAGCCATGCTTCTTGAATTATAGAGTTGATTAAGTCATCGTATGGAGTTGATTAAATTATCGTATGGCACTATACGATAATTTAATCAACTCCATACGATGACTTAATCAACTCTATAATTCAAGAAGCATGGCTGCCTACGGTATTCTCATTCGGAGATGAGGATATAGTGATAACGATAAATCAGCGCATGACACCTTTCAGGACGAACTGTGGAATGAAATAGATTTTACCTTAGAATCCATCAATATTATAATTAGGGGTGGGCATTCGGTTTTTTCGGTTTTAAAATAATTCGGTTTTTGAAAACTAGCAACCGAATTTCTCAGATCAAAATAAAAAACCGAACTGAATTAACCGAAATATTTCGGTTCGGTTAATTCGGTTTTTCGATTAACCGAAATATGAATAAACACTAGGTAGATTAGATTTAGTCATTCTCATATCGCAACATAGAGTAGGGTTAAACCTACACAATATTCATAGATTATTACAATATAAGTATAATAGAACATGTGAATATACCAAACATATACATAAATGTATTAGAATATGAGAATTGTTTAGTAATTTTAGGAAGAATATTATAAAAGTGGTATTGTATGTGGGCTATTCGGTTATTTCGGTTTTTGGAAGTCAAAAACCGAACCGAACACCGAAACCGAATTATACCAAAACAAAAACCGAACCGAAAACCGAATAAACCGAATAAACCGAAATAATCGGTTAATTCGGTTCGGTTCGGTTCGGTAATTCGGTTTCGGTTTAAAAATGCCCACCCCTAATTATAATAAGAGATGAAAGTGCTAGAAAACTTCATATTTTAAGACGATCCTGATCAGACAAGCTGTTGCCTCGATGCATCTAGGAAGTTTAGATATTCAATTACTAAATCTATAACTTGGTTGTGCCTTATAAGTTTCGTTGTGGAAATACCTAAGCAGAAGAAAATTTCGAACAACACATACTAATGATGGAAGTTCTGTTGGGGTGTCAGGGAAAAAAAAGAGGATCACAGACGGTAGCGTGCTGGAGAATTGGATTAGGTAAGAAAGATAGAAAAAGTTCTCCAAAATCATCAAATGTTCTTTCAATTTATTTTATGCCGTGTAGTCTATACATTATTGGTTGACAGGCAAGTACTAGAATGTCCTTGCAATTGCTTCATATACACATGTATATGTGGTGTCTTCAAATAGAAACATTTGTAAAATAGTACACAAAAATGGCAACTCCACGATGGTCGTAGCCAATATATATAAGTCAATCTCACACTGCTGTTGGCTATTTTGAAAAGTAGGTTAGGCTATCTGACCTTGCATTTGTATACTTTGTTTCTTCAAAGCTAAACAGCAAACAGGTAAATTAAGATATTAAAGCTAACCAATACATATAAGTCAACAGCTCACATTCAGGGTTGCCAATGTTCTGATTTGCATGCATATATAATCCATCCAAAATTCTATATAATATCATCATGTATTCTGCAACTAGAGATGCTAGCAATCAATGCATTATATTACTAAAGATCTATGCAAATGTGATACACAAGCATGCATGCTGTTTTACCCGTTCTAATAATGCAAATTGACTGAACAACACATCAAGCAAATGTGATTTTTACGAGTCACATATGAACTAATGTATGGACATACTGTCTATATCACACGCATTTATACTGTGTAGCAAATGTGATTGCTATTATGTCTGCAACATGGTATTTATAATCTGCAACATGATTAGAATCAATGTATTCAAGAGCAAGTATAGCAATTGACACTGGTTCACAATCACAAGCAAGCCCTAGGTAGATATCGATGCTTCACAATCAAAATCACATGATGATGCTTCACAATCACAACCATCAATCTATTAACACAAGGACACAGACTACAGATCACCGACGAGGAGGAGGAGTAGCCAGCGGGGAGGAGGATGCTCGCGGCCGGGATGGTCGTTGTCGCCTCCACAGCCTCGGGCTCGAGGGCGACCGATGCATGTAGCCACCGGTGAGGGGAGGTCGAGGGTGCGAGGGGAGATGCCGGCTGGGGACGCGCCGAGGCCGGGGGCGTCGGTGAGGTCATCAGGGGGGTGCCACAGCGAGGGACGAATCGTCGGCGACAGATGAAGCGTCAGCTAGGGTAAGTGAATGATCTGTGCGAAGGAGGTAGCCTGGGAGGAGGATGCTAGGGAGGACTTCGCCGGGGAGGAGGTCACCTAGGAGGACGAACGCCGGGGGGCTAGGGTTTGAAGGAGACGAAACGTATGGATATGCGCTACGAAGCTCTATCGATTTGTTTATATAGTGGTTTGAGATCATATCACAGACGGTTCTTAGTTAGAACCGTCTGTGATGTGAACTTATCACAGACGGTTCATATTTAAAATCATCTGTGATATTATCACAAAAGGATTTTAACTAAAACCGTTTGTGATATTGATGTATATCACTGACGGTTCATGAAGAGTACTGTCTGTGATTGTTTCACTGACGGTTTCACTATAGAACCGTCAGTGATGTTCTTTATCACAGACGGTTTGTCTTAACCGTCTGTGTTGAGGCATCTAATATAAACCTTTCTGTAGTATTGCAACATGAAGGTGGAGCTCAGAGGCAGTACAAAGTTGTGGCATGGACGGTTGTAGGAACAAGAGGAGCAGTTAACCAAACTACACAAAGAAAGTTCTCTCAGATAGATGGTTCGGATGGCAAGTCCGAATACCGACAAGTATATTGCGGTGATGTATATGAGCCCATGTGGTGAGGGTACTCTCACTGGTGGGAGGAAAAAATATGGAGCTAACTTAAAGCGAGTTATTGGAGGAACATGATGATTTTAATGGATAAGAGTTAAGGTGGAGGTTGTTAAATATAGTGACTTATATTTAGTTTTTTAGTTTTTAGAAAGATGTGTTAGATGAATCGTAATAAAATTAGAATTCCTACTTCTTTTCGGAGTAGAATTCTCTTGTTTTGGAGAAGAATTAAGGAGGCTATATAAACCTATAAGGTGGTTTATGGAGAACCCCAGCAACAAAAGAGCCACAAACCAACTCATCCAACGCAAAAGACGTACGAGAAGATTAGAGATTAAGTTATTCTTTAGCACTAGATTATAGTATAAGATAAGGATCTAAGGGGCATAAAAGGTTCAAGAGCTTGTGAAATAGCAACTATCCCTCGTACTATTTTGATGTTGTACTTAAAGAATTTGTGGTCGGCTTCGCCAAATCGTTTCTCTCTCATCGTGGTTGCTTCAATGTCGTTATATTTGTTCTCTCTACAGGATTCATCTTCGTTCTTGAGGCTGTGCACACTCATGCTATATTTCACAAAAACTCTGATCCTATCCGAAGGTTTGCTACACATAAGAAGAGGTACCTGAGTATAACAAGACACTAGAAGTGACCACAACATTCTTTTTTCCGAAAAATTCAGGATATACCACTCTATTCATTGATATTTTAGAAAATACTACTCGTTATCTCAATGATAACAAATGAAGCGGTATATCTTGAATTTTTTATTTTTTTAAAAAAAGGGCGTCACGTGGTTAGCTGCCGCTCCATATCTTCGGTTTCTCTGATCGCTAATAATATATTTCAACGACTAATTTACTGTCGCTCACACGCAACGTTTCTTGCGCTTTGCACTGGGCCCGCCACGTGGAGCGCGTTTGTGCGAGCAGCGTAGCGCATGGAAAGAGGTTCGTGTAACATGCATGCATGCACGGTCAACTAGCATTAACAACTAGCGCGTGGTGAGAGGTTCGTGTATTATCAACCAGCATTAACAACTAGCGCGTGGAGAGAGATTCGTGTATTATCAACTAGCATTATTAACTAGCACGCATGCATGATCACCTAGCGCGTGGAGAGAGGTTCGTGCATCATGCATTCGAAAATTTCAAGAAAAATTCAAGTCGAGTAACTGTCAACTGAGAAAATTTTAACTCATGAAAATTCAAATCGAGAACTTTCAACTGAGAAAATTTAAACTCGAGAGATTTCAAATCAGAAAATTTTCAAGTGAGGAAATTTTAGAACGTGAAAACTCAAAAACATTCAGTTCAATAAAATTTGTTTTGAAAAGTTTCGACTTGAAAAAACTTTCGATTCGAAAAAGTTTCTAGTCGGGAAATTTCAACTCAGAAAATTTCAAATTCATCTAAAAATTTAACTCGAAAAATTTAAACTCAAATAAAAAACTCGAGAAAGAATGAAGAAATTGTAACGTAACGGAAGGAATGGAAAGTAACAAAAGAAAGGAATACAAAAGAGTAAGGATTGAAAACGAATAAAGAATAAAATGTAACAGAAGGCGTGCTGCAGCGTGCTAGTTGATAATGCTGGCACTGGATGCTACGTTGAGGCCATTCGAATCTCCCCACTAGCTGTCGCGCTGTGTACTCCAGATTGCGATGCGTGTTGCATGGAGAAACGCTGCACCACGAGCGTTCGTGACACCGTAAATTAGATTTTCCGTTTCAACCATTTCGTTTGACTCGTATAATCGTGTGGCGCGGTGGTTAATTCGGAGCTACCATCTGTCTCTTCTCGTATTCCACTGGGCTACAAATTTAATGGCTTCTCCACAGGGTTAACAATCTTGTCTCGCCGGTGATTTTCACGACGCTCTTTTCGCGGTAAACCGCGTGAAAACTGCGAAAAACTGAACGGAATTCAAATTCAAAAAATTTGAACTCTGGTCAAATCGGTCGGAGAAAACCGCGGTTTTTGACGAAAAACCGCTCGATTTTCGCGAAAACCGCCCGATGCCGGAAAATCCAGAAAAAATAGGGAAAATACAAAAAAATGTTGTAAAATTGTAAAAAAAACAGGAAAGGCTAAAATTGAGTAAAATAAATATATGAATAAGGCATGTGAAACACATGAAAAATTCCAAAATGATCTCTTCTAAATTTGGGAAAAATTCGACATAACCTTTGCTATATTTTAGACAATTGGAAGTTGTAAATTAGGCATTTAGCAATAATATATCAATAAATAATCTTTCATTGCAATACTACAATCACACAAGTGCAAAAATAGGTATTTAAATAACCACATAGTAAAAGCATTCGCAATTTAAGTACCATTCATTTGTCACCACCATTTACATTATAATACCTTTCAATTAAAATTGTGGAATAGGCATTAGCATAACTTTGTCATTCTTCCATTATCGCATAAATACCATGTTCGACCTATATGAACGGAATGTTAGTAAAAATTTTGACTTGCAATGTACACTTGGTATAATATCAAGTTGCATTGAAATGAAATATGCAAATGAAATGAATCATGCAAATGAAATATTACCTTTGGGGCTACGGGTAGTATTGTTGCGCGTACACTTGGTTGGCTATATTGTATTCCTCGATAGATATCAAGGCCAATCCTCATGTAATTAGCAACTCTGCCTTATAATCATGCCAGCTTTGCCCCGTCCATGTGTTTATTGTTTGCCATTGTTGATACAACATTGTATAAAACTCAGGGTCCTGCTACTCGTAGACCCATTGCGTGGGAGTTTGTGCATGAGCATCGGGGATGACGTAGTCATAGCTGCTATATGAGCTATGCCTCCATGGCATCTCAGGAACGCCATAGGAGCTAGAGCTAAAGCTATCCTGTGGTGCGCAGCTATCCTATGGTGCGCGTGCGCCCTTTACCTTCCCCTTCCCCTTAATAATCGTCCTCTGTAATTGAGGAGCGCCATGATCTCTATCCTGTGTTGCATGAGTGTACTGCAACTCTCCTGTAAATTCGATGGGTTGAGGATCTTCTGATTGGTGCGTGGCAGGTTTAGAGGTATTGTCGCCGCCAACGCCATCGGTGTCCATCTTCGAGCTGCTATCATTGGACTCTTGGTATGTTGGGCTCTTAGGATCCGCACTCTCAGTAGAGTCATCACTCCCTACATCTGTTATGTGTTTTCCCTTTCCTTTGGAGGATGCTCTTCTTTTTGTTGCATCCCTTCTCGGAACTGGTTGGTGCTTCCTTTTCCCTGTATGAGTGTCCCCGACTGTCTTGTCTTCCCATTCGGAGATGGTTTTAGCCCCAGTGCCCTTTCTTAACTCAGTAGGGTGAACCGGATCTGTGATAAGTTGGGATGGAAGAGGGGTGTCACTCTCTGTATCTTTCTCGTCAAGTAATGGGTCACCGTTGGATCTTCCTTTATCCATCCACAGTCGGATCTGGTTTGTATCATCACATAGTGTTAGCTCCATAAGCTGCTGGAATGGATCGTCTTCATCTGAACGCCTTTGATTTTCTGCAGATTGAATTCGTAACCGAAGGTTGTAGTTGACGTACACCAGCTTATGTAGCTTCTTGTATGACAGGTGGTTGCGGATTTTTGTGTAGATGAATGCAAATGTACTCTAATTGCGCTCACAACCACTAGAAGATGCACACTGTGACACGAGACGTACGGCAAACCGCTGTAGCGTGGGTGTGTCCTATCCGAATACATCCCATTAATGTGCTGCAAATTAACGAATAAAATAGTTAGTACTGACGAGAGTACCATTACATTCGAGACGGTGCAAGAAAAATACCAGGGGCTGTTTTGCCATCTTGTGCCATCCTCGCAGCTAGAGTTGATGAGAACGATCCAACCTTCCTCCTGAAAATGTCGGCGTCATGAAGAGCATGCTCGGCGCTATCAGTGTCCTTAGCAAGCGCTTCAAAGGCATCCCAGAGATTTGGCAAGAAGGAGTTGGTCGTGCTGTAAGCGTAGGTAGTTCACGGGTTTAAGACGGCAGCTGTACGTTGTGAAACGAAGCATGTCAGTACAATATACAACATATGTACAACTGCAATATACTGTGTTGTAGGGAAGAATAAATTACCGGCATTCATATAAGTGTTGCACGTTAAGTCATCCATTCGTCGGTCCACCACGTCCATGTACATGTCTTTCGTTGCTAGAGGCTCATAGAACAAACTGCCGTACTCCTGTCGCACTATGGTGTACCGTAGGATTGTTTCGCTTAAAGTGGGCACCCTGTCCTGATCGGCGAATCGCAAAAAGGCGTACAACAGTTCCACCGACTTCACAACTGATCGAAGATTTTCCCACTAGTCCAAGCTTGAGAGGCAGCCATACACATACCTCCCCTCGGTGTTATCAACAAAGCGAGAGTTTACAAATTCTTCGGTAGTCATCCATTGCATGAATTTGTCTTTGCGCCAAAGAAAATTGTCCAAGAACATATAGTTTGTGCCGAAACGAGTTGCATTCCACTTGACCAACTTGCCTCCAATGTATTTCTTCATCATAGCATGTATCTTCGAATGGTTGTATATCCGTCGAGAGATTTTTCCTACACTCTCAATCACCGAGGTGTGATCTGGGAACTCTCTAATCTCCTTCAGCATCAAATTAATGGTGTGGGCCACGCAAGGTTGCCACACTATGTTGCGATGGTGCCGTGCGATGAGCTTGCATGCTTTCTTGTAGTTCACACCATTATCTGTGACAATCTGCACCACATTTGACGGACCCACCTCGTTGACTACTGAAGATATTTCCTGCGTGACCAAAGAAAACAAGGTACGACAATTACATTATTTGTACGTTAATTCAAATTCAGAAGAGTAAAAACAAAACCAATTACCTTGGTGAAGTACGAAGCATCCTGAGAGACACCGATGGCATCGACGGATTTGTGGAAGAATATGGTACCATTACAGTAAATCATGAAGTTTATTATACTCATACGTTTCGGCCCTATCCAAGAATCACACATGATTGTTACTCCGTACGTAGACTAGTGCTGCATGAACTTTGCAAAGCTCTCCTTAATTTCTTCTTCATTAGCGTCTAAATATTTCCCATCTATATCTCGGCCACTCGGGGACGGGATACCCTCGCCTACAAATGAAATATAAATGTTAGCTATGAATCGGAGTACAATTGAGCGACTATTTTAAATCTCACTTACCGTATTTTTGTGTTTCCCAAATGGCGCTGATAAATTATGGATTATCTGCTTTTCGCCCTGCGATACCAGCAGCATGGTACTATTTGGCCCACGCAGAATGGACATTCTGCTTCCCAGCCTTCCCCTTCTGTATCCACGGATGGGTGTTAATCCTTGGTTGTACCGGGGCATGGTCCACACCAATATTGTAATCCCCCACCGCCGGTGGTTTTTCTTGCTGCGACGAACTCCGAAACATCCTGGACAACAGACCGGGGTGATCTCCTCCAGCTCTCTTGGAGGAACCACTACCACTGCCACCACCATGCTCATACCTCCCACCTACCCGACTTCTAAATTCTGCCTCCGCCCTGGAGGCAGCCATGGCATGCTGGAGTTGGGCCTCCTCATCAGCATCACCCGTGTACTCTGATGTAAGGACCCGAATCCACTGATTCGAACCCACTGTGTTTACTGCACTATTCCCAGGATCAACGCTAGTGCACACAGCTTAACATTGGTACATATCACATCATACACAACGATAATAGAATAATAGTTCATTTATTGATATAACTAAATGTATGATCTTATGACCAACTTACATTATTAAGCCACGCAGGCAAGACCGAAAATATAAACTAATAATTAAGCAATGAAAGTAGAAACGTAGGTAGCTCATCAGTTCACCACAGCAACCGACAAGGCTCGGACCCTAATGACTCGTGTCTTCTTGGACTTCATCTTCCAACACAGTGTAGATTCTTCAACTGTTGATTATTGTTGTTTGGCAAGGGTGAGTACTTAAAGCACTCAACAAGTTGTGCATGTAATGCAATTCCATGTATCTATATGCAAGGCTTATTCCAATGGATAGGCTATCATGGCTATTTTGCAATAAGCGGCATTTATGAACGAATCTGAGATATAGATTGTAAAGGATGTAAAACAAATAACGATAATAAATAAATTCAGATTTCTCAAGTAAACCAAGTTTCCAATCCTAAGTCAAATTCCATCTTCCACATGGCATTCCGCCATCCCAACCAAGTTGTCCAATTAATTAAGCTAACCCTTAATCAGTAATTCCGAGCATTGCTCAATACCATGAGCACGGCTATCCGAATAGTTTCACACTCTGCAGAGGTTATGCACTTTACCCACGTGATACAACCAAACACCACCAAGGCGAGAGATTATAACAAAGCCTTTACAATGCTCTATCTTAACCCGATACTACCCGCTAAGGTTTCAACATCAATGGTCTCAGAAACCACATCCGTGGCCCCCTCTTGCGCCATGTGAATTACACCGACGGGAACTCACACCGACCACGATAGTATCAAAATTAAGACTTTGCAAATTACTCACCTAGGTGGCCCATACGGACATGTGGTTGCATGATTGACTCAGTCAAAGGCTTGCAAGGTTAAGTCCTTAGTGTGATCAAGGCAAGACTTCCACATACCATCGCCCATCGGGCCCACCTTGGCCTCCTCGCCTTGCCACTTGCCCCAATCTAAGTTATCATCACCCGGTTGATTACCAAGCACCACGTGCCATCAACAATTCAACATCGTTGCGTGACATGACTCGCCACAACAACTCAATCTCATCGTGTGATCCCACATGACACACAAGTTCATAACATTGTTCCATATTCCGTTAATCAAGATTAATTAACAATGATTACGACACATGTGATGACGTGGCATGGCTAAGCAACTAATACGGTCTAACCTCCAATGTTGATCATAATTATTAATCAACTATATTAAACCAATCTAGGGTGACAATGGTTCATGGCATATAATGACAAGGTAGGGTATAGATCAATCTGTATTTTAGCTAAACCCAATCTAATTTGAAACAATTGTATATTTGAAATATATGCAATATTGTAAAACAAACATAGCAATTTTATAAACATGGGTTCAACATGATCAAAGCACAACTTGCCTTGGAATAGGTCCTGATCTTGATCTGAAGCTTGCTCTTGGGTTGCTTGATCTTCCTCAAGCGTCGCACAATTCAACGTCTCACGCGCATCAAAGAGAAAAGCAAATAAATGCCAAAACAGAGAGCAATTGAACTCCAAAATCAATTAAAATTCACCATTAAATAGATCTCAATTTTACAAATTTTTAGAAACTGGAATCACTCAAATCCGAAGTTACGATGCAAAAGATATAGCCTTTTGAAGTTTGAAATAAATATCAAATCGGAAAATCAGAAAATCAGATTTAATAGATTTATTTTTATTCCGAAAATAGATTATTGCGTCATCATGACGTCACGCGACGTCAAGATCGACCGGACCAATCGGAAGCGCCACGTGGCCGGTCCATGGATCGCGTCCACGATCCGCTTTCGGTCCACGGCAGACGCGGTCCTGGCGCCTCGGCTGCTGCGCCGACACGCGGCGGCGCCGATTGGTTGCGGCGACGGCGCAATCGGTGCACCCGATTCCATCGGACGATCGCGATTGATGCACACGCGGCGAGATCACGAGCACGGGTTTTAGATCCAACGGACGGCGACAGGAGGGTTTCTGACTCACCGAGGACACGCGGCTGTATCTGAGACGTCGGCGAAGATCCAACGGACCAGAGCTTCTCCGCTGCTAATGGCGTCGCCCGAGACCAAAATCCGCCGGCGATGAAGACGACGATACTCCGCGAGGCGCTCCGGCGAGTTCTGGACGTCGAGACCTTGCACCGGGCCGCGGCGAGCGAGGACTCAACGCACCGTCCGAGCCTTAAATAGGCGCACGGAGAGGGCGTGCGAGCGGCGGACACGGACTCCGAGTCCGTCGGAAACACGGCGGCGCGGCGGAAGAGTCCGAGGCGGAGACGACACACGAGAACCCTTCGATGGCGAATGAACGGCTGGGATTCAAAGCGACGTGGCTGGATCAGATCCGCCCGAACCAACTAACGGACACGATCCAAACTTTCCCGAACCGGTACGACTTAATTCCGACCGTCCGATTCCGATCCGACGTCCATCGGCGCTAGGGTTTGCGATTCACGCGCGAAAGCTCCTGACCGCCCGATGCGAGATCAACGGCTGGCGATGCGCACCTCCGCTCGTGGGCCAACTGGGCCGCACGGCCACAGACCACACGCGCACAGTGTTGGGCTCGGCCCAACACTGTTTCCTGAGATTTTCAAAAGGTTTTCATTTAAAATAATTCCATAAATTCATTTAATTTGTTTTAGGCAATAAAACAATCAGGAAAAATCCAAGAAAAAATCTCAAAAATACTTTGAGACATTCTGGACTTAAATAAAATATTTTTGCTAAAACTTTATTTTAACTTTGTACAGATTTAAATACTTTTGAATAAAAAGCAATAAACTTGAAATAGGAATTAATTCAAATAAATCTAGAAAAATCCAAATAAATTCCAGAAAATCACAAATGCATTTTTAAACGATAAAAACTTAATTAAGCCAAATTTTGGGATGTTACAAACCTCCCCCTTAATGAATCTCGGCAGAGATTCGTGGCTAACTAGAGAATAGGTTAGGAATTCGACTTCAATTCTTCTTCTCGCTCCCAAGTGGCTTCACTTTGAATGATTGCTCCATGAACTCGCAAAGCGAATAGACTTGTTTACGGTCTTGCGCTCCACAACATCCAAAATTCGATTGGTTGCTCTTTATAAGTCAAATCTTCTTGCACTCTATTGCCTCCAACGGGTTTGCTCTGTTGGCACTCGAGACACTTCTTAAGCTGCGATACATGGAATACATCATGCACTCCGCCAATGACCGAGGCAACTCTAATCGATAAGCTACCTCTCCTCGTGGCTCGTAATCTTGAACGGACCGACATATCTTGGTGCAAGCTTCCTTTAACGTGAAATCTCTTAACGCCCTTAAGAGGGGTAACCACGAGGTACACATGATCTTACGGTTCAAAACTCAAATCTCGACGACGATTATCGGCGTAGCTTTTCTGTCTTGGTGTGCTATCTTTAATCTCTCTCGATCATTGCTACTTGACTTTCTCGCTTCTTCGAGGATATCTCGCCCAAACACCAAACGTTCTCTGTCTCGTTCCAATTCAATGGAGTACGACAAGCACGCCCATACAATGCCTCGAGCGGTGACATTTGTAGGCTAGCTTGATAACTATTATTGTAATCGAACTCGCATATGGCAAACATTTATCCCATGTCGTAGCGTAAGCTAAGGCACAAGCTCTCAACATATCCTCTAAGATCTGATTTACTCTTTCATCGACCATCCGCTGCGGGTGATATGTCAGATTGAAATTGAGACGGGTTCCCATTGCTTCATGCAACTTATTCCAAAACCTTGAGGTAAATTGGGTACCTCATGCGACACAATCTTCTTTGGCACTCCATGCAAACATACAATCCTTGACATGTACATTACGCCAAACGATCTCGGAGTAAGTGGTCTTTCTTGGGATGAAATGGCGACCTTGGTTAGACGATCCACGATAACCCAAATGGAATTGTAACCTTTACGAGTCTTAGGTAAACCGGTGATAAAATCCATCCCGATTTCCTCCACTTCCATTCCGAATTTTCAGCGGTTGCAACAAACCGGTGGTCTTTGGTGCATAGCCTTTACTCTCGACACACGTCGCATAATGCAACATGCTCACCACTTCACGCTTCATTTTGGCCACCGAATCTCTCCTTCAAATCTGGTACATTTTAGCACTTCTGGATGAATTGAGTACTTTGAATCATGCGCTTCCTCAAGAATCAATTGTTTTAATTCCTTTTATCAAGCACACAAATTCGGCCTTTGAAGAACATAGTTCCTTGTTCGTCAGAGTGAAATCTATGGCTAGGCCTTCTTCCTTTTAGCCTTGATTTTTGAAATTTTATCGTCATCTTGTTGACCTTCTCTAATCTGATCCTCTAATGTTGGTTTTACTTCTTAGCGCAGACTATCATTCCTTGCGAACGACCTCCAATCTTAACCTCTCAAATTCCTTGCATAATTCGGTTGATCCTCCATTGACAATGCATTTGCGCTATGGCTTTTTCGACTCGGGGCATCCGCCACCACATTGGCTTTTCGGGATGATAATGGATTCCCACATTATAATCCTTAATTAGCTCAAGCCATCTTCATTGTCTCATATTCAGTCGATTGAGTGAATATGTATTTGAGACTCTTATGGTCCGTATATATCTCACATCTATTTCCTATGAGATAATGACGCCATATCTTTAAAGCATGCACTACGGACTAACTCCAAATCATGCGTTGGGTAATTCACTTCATGCGGTCTCAATTGTCTCGACGCATAAGCAACGACTTTGCCTTCTTGCATTAACACGCATCCCAAGCCCCGCTTCAAGCATCGCGAGAAATGTCAAATCCATTACGCACATCCGCAACACTAATACGGGCTGTTGTTAAACGCTTCTTTAATTCCATGAAACTTTTCTCGCACTCCGTCCATGCAAACTTCTTCTCTTTCTTTAACAACTGCGTAAGGGGTTTAGCAATTGTCGAGAATCCTTCTATGAACCGACGGTAATATCCCGCCATTCCGTAAAACTACGAATCGAGTATGCAGACTTGGTGGCTCCCAATGCAACATCTGCGTCCACTTTTTGGGATCAATGCGACTCCTTTGGTAGTCATTACATGACCAGAAATTCAACTTTCTCCTTCCAAAATTCACACTTGCTAAACTTAGCATATAGTTGATGCTCTCATGACTGCCTAAAACCATTCTCGGATGTTCCGCATGCTCTTCCTCTGTCTTGAGTAAACCAAGATATCGTCTATGAAGACTACAACAAACTTGTCCAAGTAATCCATGAAGACTTTATTCATCATGTTCATGAAATATCTTTGGGGCATTAGTCAATCCGAATGACATGATTGTGAACTCGTAATGTCCATATCGCGTAGAAAACGCAGTCTTAGGTACATCCTCCGCTCGGATCTTCAAGCGATGGTATCACGAGCGAAGATCTATCTTGAGAAAACTCGGCTCCTCTTAAGCGATCAAATAAGTCGTCGATCCCGGGCAGCGGATACTTATTCTTGATCGTTACTTCATTAAGTGCACGTAGTCGATGCACATTCTAAGACTTCCATCCTTCTTGCGAACAAACAAAACCGGGCTCCCCACGGCGATGAACTTGGTCTAATGAAACCTTTCTCTTGCGGTTCCTCAATCGCTTCTTCATTTCTACTAACTCGTCGGTAGGCATCCGATATGGTCTCTTTGATATCGGTCTTTGCACACGTGCTAACTCGATGACAAACTCGATATCACGATCCGGTGGCAATCTGGCAAATCTTCCGAAATACATCCGGGTATTCTCGCTCATGGCACATCTTCCATGCCGATGGCTTTCACTGCGTTGACCGTTAATCGCCGTCCGAATCTGCGGTCGCTTGAAACTCCACTTTCTTGCCACTAGGGCCTTCCAAGGTCACGATCCTTCGCCACAATCTAAAACGACCTTATGCTTGGACAGCCAATCCATTCCAAGGATGACGTCTAAGGATTGCGCATCTATCAAGATAAGATTCGCGAGAAATTCTATCCCATCCATAAGCAACTTAGCTCCCAAACACCCAAGGCTAGATCTAAGCTCAGATCCTGGGGCTTGGACTAAGAGCACACACTTAAGATTCACCACTTTAAATCCATTCTTGGTTGCAAAACTTTGAGAAACAAACGAATGCGAAGCTCGAATCAAACAAAACTGTAGCAGAGTAATTGAGTTGACCAGGAACTTACCCAGTACGACGTCTGTAGCTTCCTGAGCTCCATCAGCGGTGATGTGGTTGATTCTTCCACGCACTGTTGACTGCGGCGTTGCTCCAGCTTGGCTTGGTGCACGATTTCCTCCTGATGTTGGTGCTTTAGCGGGTGTTGTTCCCAGGTTGAAACGAACTGGTGTGATGCCTCCCTTCTGTGGACACCTATTTGAAAAGTGCCCTGGCTCATTGCAAGTATAGCATCTCTTCACTGCAGACTCTGCTGATTTCCCCCTGGTGCATTGTTGCCTTCTGTTTGGGTGCGAAATTCGATTGGCGGGCGAGGTGTAGGGGTTGATGTCTTGTTCCCAGCTGGTGGTTGAAATCTAGCAAATTGCTGGGGTGACATCCTCAAGCGTAGATGGTTTGGGCGTCCACCCTGATTGTTCATCAAGCGCTTACGGTTTTCACCTAGCTCTTTGCGCTTGTCCTCTAGGATTAAAGCCTTATTTACCAGCTCCTGAAAATCCGGAAAATTGTGGGTAATCACCCCACTGCGATCTGAATTGATCCCTTCATGAAACGAGGCGCTTAGCTTTATCCGTCGCTACGTCCTCGGGGCATAACGAGCTAAGCGAGTGAATTTATTCGTATTCGCCTTTGGTTGGCCTCCTTGCTTCAAAGCTCGAACTCCTCCTTCTTAAGATCCATCATTCCCTGCGGGACATGATATCTTGGCGGAAAGCATTAGTGAACTCCTCCTGTGTTATCTCTTGCGGGGCTCCATGAGCGGCACGATAATTCTCCCACCATTCTGCGGCGGTTCCTTCAAGTTGATGAGGCGTAGAGCACCTTCTCATTGCCCTCACACTTGAGTGATGTGCGACTTCTTCTCAATGGTCCTAAGCCAATCATCGGCTTCCAAAGGGTTCACGTTTCAGAGAAAGTTGGTGGCCTAGTCCTCATAAAATCCGATAGCTTGGACATAGGTCGAGGTCCACCATGATTGTTACGAGTTGCGGGATTGTTGTGGTTCTTCTTGCATTGGTCATCTTGCATCCGCCGCATCATTATCTGCATCGGTTGAGTCTGGCTTTGCAAGGAATGCTCCAGATTCTGCATGTCCATTGGCGGTGGTTGAGGGTGCCTCCATCATTGGGATTGTCATTCGACGCATCCACTTCTGAAGCACCGTTGTTTCCTCAGTATTCACCATCGATGATTGCCTCTTAGGTTAGGAAAGGTAGATGTAGCATAGATGAGAAGTAAGAATTTCTAAAGCGGGAGATAGGTTATACCCAAACTGAACAATTCTTTATTTAACTTGGTATGGTGCTTATTTAAGCCTACAAGCTCGCAACACATCTTGCACACTCGGCAATACAAAGAAGCAAACTAAACACGAAACCTTAACGTCCACTAGAAAGGTAAAGACTAACTTAAAGACGCGACTCACACTCGAGTCTCAACACAGCTCAAGGTCGACACTCACTCATCCACCACCACTGGTGAGGCCCGATCCGCGCATACACCGCGGGTGGGGTGGCATCGAGCAAACCTATCCCGATGACCTATTCTGGGTCCTCTGCAACAACGGGTCTGACTCCCTCTGGCTCCCACTCTCGCTCCTCTGGATCCTCCTCGGACTCCTCGGTGGCTCTGAACTCTCGAGTCACGCGCTCCGGCTCGTCCTCAAGCGCCTCCGTGGCCTCTCCCGGCTCGGTGATCATCCCGATGGTGAAGCACGGGTCACCTCGAGCTCTGCTCTGCTACTCGAGTGCCTCGCATACGTCTCCGGCTCTGGGTAGTCTCTCTCATATGATCCTCCTGGGCAGGGCGAACTCGCAAGGTGCGTCAGAGCACACTCGCTCTCCTCGATCCGTCGTCTTGGCATGCTTGAGCGTCTGGGTGAAGTCGAACACGAGTCGTGAAGCTCGTCGGCGTAGTCGCGGCGGACACGGCGAAGAGCAAGTCGGCGACCTCTGAATTGCAACCTCGTCGAGAATCTTCCGCGGAGATGTTGATTGGCTGCTAGCTTCCTCGTTCTCCGGCGTAGATGATCAACTTGCAAATAAATCCTCGGTGTACACCATTCACCGACCGGTGCCTCCTCGGTAAAGTGGACGATAGAAACCTCCAAGCGTCTGAAGTACTCTCCACACTCCATGGCGTAGCCGCCAGTTGTCTCCTCAAAGGTCGAACGATCGGCATCGCTCCACAAGAACTTGGAATAAGTTCTCCACCAAACGGCAAGTAAAGCGGGTAAATTTAGCAAAGCGAGAAGTAGAGAATGAGATGAGTCGAGAGGGTTTTATTAGTCAAGCTTAGATTTTCTTTTAGAAAATAATTTTGGACACACTCAAGACACCTCCAAACTATCTAGGGCCAAGACCTACGGTCGGTATGCTCGATACCACCTCTGTAAGGACCGAATCCTTGATTGAACCCACTTGTGTTCTTGCACTATTCCGGGATCAACGCTAGTGCACACGACTTAACATTGGTACATATCACATCATACACAACGATAATAGAATAATAGTTCATTTATTGATATAACTAAATGTATGATCTTATGACCAACTTACATTATTAAGCCACGCAGGGCAAGACTGAAAATATAAACTAATAATTAAGCAGCGGAAAGTAGAAACGTAGGTAGCTCATCAGTTCACCACAGGCAACCGACAAGGCTCGGACCCTAATGACTCGTGTCTTCTTGGACTTCATCTTCCAACACAGTGTAGATTCTTCAACTGTTGATTATTGTTGTTTGGCAAGGGTGAGTACTTAAAGCACTCAACAAGTTGTGCATGTAATGCAATTCCATGTATCTATATGCAAGGCTTATTCCAATGGATAGGCTATCATGGCTATTTTGCAATAAGCAGCATTTATGAACGAATACAGTATATAGATTGTAAAGGATGTAAAACAAATAACGATAATAAATAAATTCAGATATTTCTCAAGTAAACCAAGTTTCCAATCCTAAGTCAAATTCCATCTTCCACATGGCATTCCGCCATCCCAACCAAGTTGTCCAATTAATTAAGCTAACCCTTAATTGTAATTCCGAGCATTGCTCAATCATGAGCACGGCTATCCGAATAGTTTCACACTCTGCAGAGGTTATGCACTTTACCCACGTGATACAACCAAACACCACCAAGGCGAGAGATTATAACAAAGCCTTTACAATGCTCTATCTTAACCCGATACTACCGCTAAGGTTTCAACATCAATGGTCAGTAAACCACATCCGGGGCCCCCTCTTGCGCCATGTGAATTACACTCGACCGGGAACTCACACCGACCACGATAGTATCAAAATTAAGACTTTGCAAATTACTCACCTAGGTGGCCCATACGGACATGTGGTTGCATGATTGACTCAGTCAAAGGCTTGCAAGGTTAAGTCCTTAGTGTGATCAAGGCAAGACTTCCACATACCATCGCCCATCGGGCCCACCTTGGCCTCCTCGCCCTTGCCACTTGCCCCAATCTAAGTTATCATCACCCGCTTGATTACCAAGCACCACGTGCCATCAACAATTCAACATCGTTGCGTGACATGACTCGCCACAACAACTCAATCTCATCGTGTGATCCCACATGACACACAAGTTCATAACATTGTTCCATATTCCGTTAATCAAGATTAATTAACAATGATTACGACACATGTGATGGCGTGGCATGGCTAAGCAACTAATACGGTCTAACCTCCAATGTTGATCATAATTATTAATCAACTATATTAAACCAATCTAGGGTGACAATGGTTCATGGCATATAATGACAAGGTAGGGTATAGATCAATCTAGTATTTTAGCTAAACCCAATCTAATTTGAAACAATTGTATATTTGAAATATATGCAATATTGTAAAACAAACATAGCAATTTTATAAACATGGGTTCAACATGATCAAAGCACAACTTGCCTTGGAATAGGTCCTGATCTTGATCTGAAGCTTGCTCTTGGGTTGCTTGATCTTCCTCCAAGCGTCGCACAATTCAACGTCTCACAGCGTGCATCAAAGAGAAAAGCAAATAAATGCCAAAACAGAGAGCAATTGAACTCCAAAAATCAATTAAAATTCACCATTAAATAGATCTCAATTTTACAAATTTTTAGAAACTGGAATCACTCAAATCCGAGTTACGATGCAAAAGATATAGCCTTTTGAAGTTTGAAATAAATCTGAAATCGGAAAATCAGAAAATCAGATTTAATAGATTTATTTTTATTCCGAAAATAGATTACTGCGTCATCATGACGTCACAGCGTCGACCTTTGGACCGGACCAATCGGAAGCGCCACGTGGCCCGGTCCATGGGTGCGTCCACGACCGCCGGGTCCACGGCAGACGCGGTCCACGGCGCCTCGGTTGCTGCGCCCGGCACGCGGCGCGCCGATTGGTTGCGGCGGCGGCGCAATCTGGTGCACCTGATTCCATCGGACGATCGCCGATTGATGCACACGCGGCGAGATCACGAGCACGGGTTTTAGATCAACGGACGGCGATTAAGGAGGGTTTCTGACTCACCGAGGACACGCGGTACATATCGAGGCGTCGGCGAAGATCCAGCGGACGAGCTTCTCCGCTGCTAATGGCGTCGCCGAGACCAAAATCCGCGGCGATGAAGACGGCGATACTCGCGGCGCCCGGCGAGTTCGGGCGTCGAGACCTTGCACGCCGGTGCGGCGAGCGAGGACTCAACGCACCGTCCGAGCCTTAAATAGGCGCACGGAGAGGGCGTGCGGCGGCGGACACGGACTCGAGTCCGTCGGAAGCACTGGCGCGGCGGAAGAGTCCGGCGGAGGCGACACACGAGAACCCGCCGATGGCGAATGAGCGGTGGGATTCAAGCGGCGTGGGTGGATCGATCCGCCGAACCAACTAACGGACACGATCCAAACTTTCCGAACAGTGCGACTTAATTCCGACCGTCCGATTCGATCCGGCGTCCATCGGCGCTAGGGTTTGCGATTCACGCGCAGCTCCCGACCGCCGTCGCGAGATCAGCGGTGGCGATCGCACCTCCGCTCGTGGGCCAAGCGGGCGCACGACCCACAGACCACTACACAGACAGGTGTTGGGCTCGGCCCAACACTGTTTCTGAGATTTTCAAAAGGTTTTCATTTAAAATAATTCCATAAATTCATTTAATTTGTTTTAGGCAATAAAACAATCGGGAAAAATCAAGAAAAATCTCAAAAATACTTTGAGACATTCGGACTTAAATAAAATATTTTGCTAAAACTTTATTTTAACTTTGTACAGATTTAAATACTTTTGAATAAAAAGCAATAAACTTGAAATAGGAATTAATTCAAATAAATCTAGAAAAATCCAAATAAATTCCAGAAAATCACAAATGCATTTTTAAACGATAAAAACTTAATTAAGCCAAATTTTGGGATGTTACATCTGAGTATACACTTCACCTCGGTGGAGAATCTCCGGCTGTTGCTGCTTCTTTCCTCATCATCTCATCTCTCTTGCCCTTCCTCTTCTCCTTCGTTCTGTCTAGCTCATGCTGAAAGTACTCACGAACGTCCACAAGAATTTTAGTGCAATGGATGACACCCGTACCACGCCCTGCCAAGTGCTGCTTGAATCAGGTCACACCACCTCCTTTCTTCTCTTTGAGACAGTACTTGCATAGAAATCCAGCACCCATCTTATCGCCATGCTCCCACACCATGTCGGTATCTGCCATCTAATAAAATAACACAATAAGCATTTCATCATGAACACACAGTGCATTTCATCACGATGTGAAAAAAATGGTAATGGAATTTTAAATGAAAGAAAAATATCATTCATCCAACATAATGACCAAATTGTCCTAGTTAAATAAATAATAATGCAATAACATATCATATCATATCATCCCATGCCCTTTAATCAACATTCAACAGTTCGGACGACACCGGTTGTGACTTGTCTTATCAAGGACACAAACAAATATCTACAGCACTGGGCAATGGCCTCTCTAGCAAATGAACAAACAAACAAGAACTGATTTTATCGACACAGTGATTTACATTTTCTACAGTTGATAATTCCACGATTGTGTTCAACTCATCCACATATCAAAAACATAAGTACTGCACCTACTCAGAGTATGCAACACCATACAAAAAAGAAACATGCATAGCATTTAATCAATCAATCTACATTACAAAGAGTCAGAGACTCAGAGCTACTTCAATTGAACAAAAGACAGCATTACAAATTTCATTTGGCCAAGCATTTAATCAATCAAGCATTTAATCAATCAATCATGTGGCTAAGCATTTAATCAATCAATCTACATGCTATCGAATGGTTTAATCAAAAAATCGATCGAAAAACCGAAGAAATCGAGTGAAAACGTACCAAATTTCGCGAAATTCGTCGATCTGCGAGATTTTCGCCCGAGCCGCGGTAAACCGCAAAAACCACGCGGTAAACCACAAAAACCGCACTGTTTTGCTCTCTTCGCCGGAGGTTTCGCCACGCACGGTGGCTGGAAGCTGGCGGCGTCGCTCTAGTTGGGAAGGGCTGCAAGTGAGGAAAGCTAGAAGCCAATAATTGATCTTCAGTTCGGGAGTGAGGAAGAGCAGCAATTATGTGAGTTTACGTGGGCCAAACAAACCCAACTGGGCCACGGGCGGGCTGGCCCACTACTACAGAGGGGTATATCCGCGACGCCCCATCAGTGCCGGGTGAGGCCCACCCGGCAGTGATTGTATTATCACTGCCGGTTCCAAGTAAAACCGGCACAATAGTTTTTTCAGCGCGAAGTGAAGGAATATCACTTGCCGATTCATTTTCTCCAACCGGCGATAATACATCACTTCTTTGGTTTGTAAACAAAAGCCGAGCGATGATAAGATTACCTAAATTCTCCGTGCGAGCAGGAGAGCGATATCACTACGGTTCGTATTATAAAGCGAGCGATGATATATTGCGCGGTTGGTAAATAATAACCGGCAATGATAAGACTTACCCTAAATTTTCACGCGTGAACGGCAGAGAGTATCACTGCCGGATTATATTATTGAACCGGCATTGATATTTTACTGCCTGGTATTGAAAAAGAACCGGCAGTGATAATTCGACACTATATATACCCTTCGTACTTGCCCCACCTCCAGAACAGAGAGGAGCTCTGTTCTTGCTCTGTTGGGGAAGAGAGGGGGCGAATTTTTGCTCTCAAATTTGGTGGAATTCACTTCTAATTCGTGATCTACGGTTCGTATCTTGATGTACATTTTATTTGTAGTTGGTTTTTGTTGGATATTACGTTCTATATGGTTGTTGGCTGTGAGAATTATCGATTGCATAATGAGCACAATTAGAGCTCTAATTTAGAGACTAGATTTGAATTCACCACCTTTTTATGTGTACAAATGATTAGTGAGATTAAGATGTAGCTTGAATTTAAGTTTTACGAGGACCAAATTAGTGATTGCATTTAATATGTTAAATCAATGACACTACATAATTAATTGTCATTGTATGTAATTATTTAGATATCATGTGTCTAGAAAAAGTATTTATATTCTTTATTGAATTATGTTTTAAATAATAAATTATGTATTTATGAGTTTTTATGCTTTTTAGCTAATTATTTAAAATATTTTCCTATTAAGAAGAGGAAGTTTTGAATTTTTGAGAAAATTTAAAATTTGATAAAACCTTGAAAATAATTTTTTAAATGTTATATTATTTGTGGAACTTTGTCAAAAAAAATTCTCAAAAAAATTTCATAATTTTTGAAGTTGGTCTGCTAATTTTAATAATTGAAACTTGCTTTATGGATTAATTAAATTAAAAAACAATTCTAAAATTAAGAAACCTTTTTGGGCCAAAATTGTAGTTTTGGCCCAGCCCACACGTATATCCGGATATCCGACCCATCAATATCCGGATTATCCGAATCTGTATCCGTATCCGACGGATAGTGAGGTACCGAATCTAAATCCATATTATTATAAAAAAAATCTGTATCCCTATCCGATCCGATACTATCCGACAAATATCCGATCCGACATAAAGAGGCATCCGATGTAGCTTGAATTTAAGTTTTTATGAGGACCAAATTAGTGATTGCGTTTAATATGTTAAATACGCATGACACTACATAATTAATTGTTGTTGTATCTAATTACTTATTATTGTTTCTTTACTTGGTGTATATTAATTTAATACTTTTTGTAAGTAATGCAAATTTTTAGGACGAGACCATTATAAGTAATAGTAATTATTTAATTGATTTTAATAGTGAGATTTGGAAATGGATTTCTTGATTAATTAGCGATGCGTAACAAATTAAATGAATAAAATAATTTGTGACCACTTATTGATTTACTGAGATTTTATTTGTTATAAATATTTGCAGATGGACCGAAGATGGATGTATGAAGCGGACCGTCGCGATAGAGAGTACTTTAACGGTGTGACTAGTTTTATGAGCGTGGCTGCGGCGTACAAGTCAACTAAGCTGACGGACAACATTTGTTGCCCATGCGTCAATTTCAAGAATGAGAAGTAGTTTTCTAATCTTGAGGCGATTCGTGCACACTTGCTTCGAAGGGGTTTCAAGCCTGCCTATACCTGTTGGACTGAGCACAGTGAAAATGAGATTTTACGTGAAGATCATTCGATTGATGATGATGATGAAGACAACGACTCCACGGCGGTCGAGGATACGTTCGTGTACACCCAAGATGATACGTTCGTCGATAACCATGAAGATGATCTAGAACAGATGTTGCATGATGGGGAGGAGGACCACACGAGTGAAAGGGATTTTCAGAAGTTCCAGCGTATGGCAGAGGACTCTACAACACCTTTGTACCCGGGTTGCAAGGAGGACCTTAAAAGGCTGCATGTTGTGCTAACGCTGCTGCAGTTGAAGGCAAGCAATGGTTGGTCCGATAAGAGCTTCACAGAGTTGTTAGGTTTCCCGCGAGACGTTCTCCCAGAGGGAAACGTGTTGCCAGCAACCACGTACTAGGCCAAGCGGTTATGCGCCCATTGGGAATGGAAGTACGAAAATACACGCATGTGCAAGCGATTGCGTATTGTATCGCAATGAGTTTGTAAAATTGGATCGTGTCCTTTGCAAGGCATCTCGTTATAAGCGCGATGCCGACATCGAAGTGCATCGTGAAGAAAAAGACCCCAACCAAGGTGTTGTGGTATTTCCCTATAATCCCACGTCTGAGCGTGCTTTTGCGAACAAAAGGCATGCTCAATTGCTACGATGGCACGCCGAGGAGCGTAAGAAGGATGTAATGCTCGGACACCTGCGACTCTGCGCGGTGGAGGAACATTGATACAAAATACAAGAAACACTTTGCATGTGATGTGAGGAATATAAGGTTCGGGCTCAGTACGGATGGGATGAATCCTTTCGGCAACATGAGCAGTCGTTATAGTACTTGGACGGTGACTTTATGTATTTACAACCTTTCTCCTTGGCTTTATATGAAGCGAAAGTACATTATGATGCCACTGCTGATCCAAGGGCCAAGGCAACCTAGCAACGATATCGATGTGTACCTGAAACCACTGGTTGAAGATCTTACATTATTGTGGAGCAGCGGTGTATGGCTATGGCACTACTACGGAAAAGCTTATCACGAGCGATTCGAACCGTCATCACGAGCGGTTTCCCGAACCGTCGTAACCATATGTCGATGATATTACGGCATATCACGAGCGGTTTCTAAACCGTCGTGATAGAATATATCCTGAGCGGTTTTAAACTAAAACCGTCGTGATATTATCATATCACGCATCGTTTTATTTAAAAACCGTCTGTGATGTTATGATATCACAGATGGTTTTTGTTTGAAACCGTCTGTTACATCATTACATCACAGACGGTTTTAGTTGAAAACCGTCTATGATGTGATGATATCACGACAGTTTTTGTTTGAAACCGTCATTATCTTTATATCACAGACTGGTTTTAATTAAAAACCGTCTGTGATAAGACTTCCAACAGGCAACCATTAATCTATTTATTGGCTAGTCTCAGGAAATGCTAGCCACGCCCTCTGAAAAAAAACAGATTGCAGAATAACTAAACTCATGTTACAAAAACATTACAACTATTTCAGAAATGAACTCAGATATATTAACCAAATGTAACTCAATAGCATTAACCAATTAATCGACTACACAACTACAATTTACAAATCCACAACACAAGTTTGACAATTAATCCAAATGGTAATTTAGAAAAAATACGACTCCTCAAGTTATACGGCAGCGTGGAACTCACCTTTTTTGTGTAAAACTTGATTGAGCAAGAAGGCACAAAGCTGGCCTCGAATTCGCTCCAGATTGGCCTCTTCCAACGCAGTTGTTACCCGATTGGGCGTTTTCTTAGTGACAAGGAGTTCCATGTTGTGGCAAACGTAAAATCCACAACGGTTATTTCCCTTACCCTGCTGGTGGCACCAAATATAGATTTGGTTAGTCGTAATCATTATTACATA
The DNA here is from genome assembly GCA_036346275.1 of Otatea glauca. Taxonomy (NCBI): domain Eukaryota; kingdom Viridiplantae; phylum Streptophyta; class Magnoliopsida; order Poales; family Poaceae; genus Otatea; species Otatea glauca. The sequence continues at coordinate 102,441 of JAYEVK010000125.1, forward strand.
GTTTACATAGGATTATTGTGTGCAATGATCACGGAAACTTAAAATCGTGATTGACCGCCTGTCCTTGCGTAAAGCCCTCCATAATATTTGTACACTTTGAATGCGCTATGTGATTGCAATAGGTTAGCCTCGGCTATTCCGGAGAAACATACACGTTTGAACAACCTACATGACCATGTTATCTTTGGAGAAGCGTGATTAATTACAGTGATTAATTTTGCGATAGGTTGTAAGTCGTGGCTGCCACTCTGTAAGGAATCAAGGTAAATAACCCGATTCTTGATGGATGAATTACAATGAGAACCCAATGAAACCTACGGGTATGTCGCATGGTCAATTAACGAGCGAAGTTGCGAGCATAGTGCAAATCAAACTAGCACTTACCACAGGTTGTGGGGTAAAAGTATGAACTCTTTATCTTTTGAGCCGCCAAGGCCTCTCCGACGTATTTTTCGACAAATCTGTAATCTTTGTCCATTGTTTGCATGGAGACTATGTGTGGGTCTAGAAAACCCACCGGTTGTTCGTTCTTCATCGCTTCCTGGATCATGTATCTAAATATCTGAAAGCATTGAGTCATATATATATATATATATATATATATATATATATGACTTTTATCGATATTATCTGAATGTAGAATGTGAATGCACACACTTACAATGTCCAAAGCATCTCAAGAGCGCGTCGTCGGCGTCGAGGTTGAAGGCGTCAAAAGGTCATTGAAGTCGGATGTGAAGAATCCCCGATGACTCATTGAATAGATGCTCATACTTGAAGCCGGCCGATATACTCGTTATGAGGTCTTGCATCGCTTTTAGCCTGTTGCATGCCTGGTCTGCAACTCAGCGCAAGCAATAGAAAGGTTCTTCATGCGCTCTCTGTTACAAAAGGCTCTCCTAGTTGGTATACTCGGGCGGAGGGCAATTGGATAGTCAATTTCTTCGTGATCGCCGCTTTGCCCTTGAATTTTTACGCCATAAGGAGTGCGCAGGCGATGAGTGGGCACCATCAAGCTGAATGTCCTTTGATGCACGGGGCACGGGAGCCGATTGGTGCTCACGAGGTGCATCATCCGCTCAGCGGTTGGGAAGCTCGGTGATGGAGGGCGGGCGTCGAGGAGATGTATTCTTTGGGCCTTTGGATAAAGCGTGAATGGCGTCCCCAGTGTCACAATCTCGTCGTTTGGGGGCATCGGAAGTGGGGCGGTCTTGAAATTATCGTTTACACCGTCCACACTAACCTTCGTGAATCCACTGTGCCACAAGGGTGCGTGCACGCGCCCCTTCAATAAGCGGATCGCGACCCCGGCGGCCGGAATAACGGTGGTACCATGGACAAGTCTCACTTGGAGAGTGCACGCGTGGCCACCTACATAACGGTACTGATTAGCTCTGCGTCCAATGACTATTTGTATGGAGCATTCAAGACATATATATAAGTACCTTGATGTCACAGACGGAGATTTCCCATGTTCAAGCTGTGGGAGTGGCGGACGACTTTGCTTGCTTTTTGGTAGTGGGGCTGATTTGCCCACATACATGCAGGACTTGCTTGCAGTGATTATTGAGCCTTTCCTCGAGGCTTTTTATCTTATTCTTGAATTCTTCTCTTAGTCTTTCCTCAATCCTTTGTACCAGTCGTTCCTCTCGCTCTGCTTTGGTTCTCTTCCCTCTGCGGTATTTATGCAGTCGCTGAAATCCGACTTCGAGGAACAAAACCCCAACGCCTCGCGTGCGACCAGGGTGTTCCTTGTTTCCCAAGGCTGTGGAGAGTACATCTTTCTCCCTGTCTGGCAAAAAAGTGCCCTCGGAAGATTGTGTACTCAACGCTACCTACAAGATCTCGAAAAGTTAATTCACTTACGAAATTACGGACTAATTACGTACAAAATTGGAAGTCCGATATCTTACTAGTCGTTGGCAGACTTCCTCGTCCGTGGGGTTTGTAAAGGAGACGGTGCCGGAAGACGTTGCACTTACCTTGCTCTCAGCCAATCTCTGGCGCGTCGGTCAACGATACATGCAAATGGCACACAGGCCTCCTCGTCCACCCTCTCCCATTGGTCCCTCTTCCCCGCGTACCCAGCGGTGCCAAGTCTATGGGGGTGGGTGCTCCTTGCCTGTAGGGCCTTGTGGGCTTCACTTTGACGCACGAATTCATCCGTCGTCTTCGCCTCAACAAAATTTTGCCATATATCCTCAGTAATGAACCCGTACTTAGAGAAGGGAGTCCTGTCCTTATTGACATATTCCTTGACAAGGGTGCTCTTGAAATTCTTCCTCGCCTTTCGCGCCACTAGCAGTGCATACCGTCGCACTAAGATCACAAAGTCTTCTGGGATATCGAACGAAGACATAATTTCTATCACCAAGTCGTTGCGGCTCTCATCGATCGATGACTTCGGGATGGACATGTGATGGGGACCCGTTCGATGCTACTATCCCGCATAATGTCCTAAATGCATTCACCGCTTTTCTTGGTTGGTGGGGCCCCATCCTTCGATCAACATTTGTGATGGTATATCGTTCCATGGGCCTTTATCTGCTCCTCTTGGACCTCGAGGAGTTTTCTTTTGGTGTCTCATCACATCCTTTGACGGCGAATCGGGGACACCATCTTGCAATCTAAGGTGGTTGTCGTGGCAACAGAAAGAAAAGTAAACAAACATAGAAGGCTACCAATTGATATTTGCTTTTATTTAATGGGTATAAAGGTAGTTCAGAGAAGGTAAGTTGAGAGAAGCAATTCATGATATTTTAGTTATAAGTTCTCATAAGTAATGTCTAACTTGGTCTCTGACACTAGTCTGGATCACACCATGCACAATTGGCTTGAGTAATCTTGTTGTAGTTGCTAAATCGAATATGCCCAAAAATGAACAACGAGATCTTGTTGTAGTTGCTAAATCGAAGTGGATTTCTCTCATAAATAAACACAACCACTTAATGGACAGTCATACACCTCACCAGGGATGGATTGAGGAATAGCAAAAGGGCCATTAATGCACACCAACGGAGAAAGCATGGTCAAGGTGTGCCACAAGCAATCGGTGGAAGAATAGCGTGTACACCGCCATAGGAAATGAGGACAATGTGGTGACGAAATGTGGAGATCGTCAGCGGAGATAAAGTGCACATTGGCACTTTGGCAGTGATAGGGAGGTGCATCGTGCATGTGGTTGAATCTAGATGTCATTGGCAGCGAGTTGTACAACACCAAAGGCTGGAACGACGATCAGACTGTTGGTTTTAGCTCAGATCAGCGAACCCTTAATCTATAGATCTCCAAGGTTAATGTTAAGCTTAGCTTCAAAGCCAAATAAGGATTTATAATAGTCCAAGCAATATCAAGCATCTTATTGGTATCATAAACAGAACCATCAGGGCCCTCAAGAAGTAATAAAGTTCTTTCTCCTTCTTTGATTAGCCACGACATGGAAATATTTATATTTTTATCTTCTTCTTTAACATTCTTTTCTCTAGCTTGTTGTCTAGCTTTGGTTTCTTCAATAACCCAAATATTTTATATCCCTTGTTTAATAGACAATAATCTGTTTTCCTCTTCAGAAGTAAGGATTCTAGACTCAGACAAAACATCAGTAGCATCAAACTCATTCAAAAGAAATTTCTTCTTCTTCTTAATCTCAGACTCAACATTAAAACTCCACCCTTTAGTAACCTTCCTAAGATTCCTAACCTTGCATTGCCAATTATCAATAGCATTTTTACCTTTACTTGGAATATGCCAGGTCTTATGAACAATCAGATTAAACTCTTCATGAAGAAGCCACCACTTCTCAAATTTATAAGCTGGTTTTATATATTGAGCGTCCTCCCTGAATCCCACAGGATAGGACTATGATCACTATCAATTCTGGCAAGGGAAGAGACAACAGCTAATAGAAACTTTTCCTCGAAGGAAGTGCTACAAAAAATTCTATCAATCACCGTCATGCTTAGATTATCTTGGTTGTTAGCCCAGGTAAAGTGTCTACCAGACAAATACATTTCCATAAGCCCCCGCATCTCTATCCATTCATTAAATTTATCACACCATTTATGATCTACTTTGCCATTATTCTTATAATTTTGAAATCTAACCAAGTTAAAATCTCCCCCTAAGAATCCATCCCTTATCGGCACTTACCGAATGAAAATCGATGGGGAGGCGTCGGCGAGGGGGCGGCGGCGGCGATGGGGAGGCGTCGGCGAGGGGGCGGCGGCGTCGATGGGAAGGGTTCGACGAGGGGGCGCCGTCGGCGAAGGGGAGGCATCGGCAGTGGGGCGGAGGCGAATATACTTAGGGTTTTGGCGCGTGGCGAAGAGTAGAGAATGAATGATACGCCAAAGTGGCCTTTTATAGGTCTCCCATATCACGAGCGGTTCTATATTAGAAATGTCGTGATAAAATATCATGAGCGGTTCTAGATTAGAACCGTGCAGCGATATTATTTATCACGACGGTTCTATACTAGAACCGTCTGGGATAGTTTTATCACAGACGGTTCTATTATAGAACCGTCTATGATATAAACTATACCAGACGGTTCTATTATAGAACCGTCTGTGATGAAGATTGACACAGACCTTCATTGCTAAGGTAAATTCAAAGTTTGGCCTTCTTGACATAATGTATACTTCAGTTTGTGCGAGCAATATCAGTAAAGGAAAGGAAACTATATTAAATAAATAAGATGCATATATACACAAAGTTGTTTTTAATTTCGAGCATTTCATTACAAACAACTCTATTATCTTCTAGAGTACACTTAAAATCATAACTCCACTTGCTTATTCTTTTGTATAAAAATTAGCCCTTCATGATGATCGACACTGTGTAGCTAGCTTCTTCGGGATGTTCTTCCTGGACTGTGATGCTCTTTCCGATAGGAGGCAACTTTTCGAATTGATTGTATTCTTCCTCATCTACTACATTCTCTACTCCGACAATCCTCCTTTTTCCCTGAAGAACTATATGTCTCTTCTTGTTGGACGGGTCGATTACATAGAATACTTGAACAGCTTGGTTAGCGAGTACGAATAGTTCATCTTGGTATCCGACGTGTGCGAGGTTGACAGTAGTGACACCGTATTTGTCAACCTTCACATGCTGGAGGTGGACCCAATAACACCGAAATAAGGGGATCTTGAATAGTACATAGTTGAGCTCCTAAATCTCCTCTATGAACCCATAGTAGGAGCTCCTCGTTGACCCAACGGTGTTGATCGCATCTATGCATACACCGCTGTTCTGGTTTGTGCTCTTCATATCCTGATCTCTCGTGTAAAATATGTACCCATTTAAGTCGTATCCTTTCCATGTTACAACTGTAAATGTTGGCCCTTTTGCCACCATGTGAGCGTATCACCTGACGAGGTCCCACTGATGGGTCGCTCCTTCAGCCATCTGTTAAACTGAAGGTTATGCTGTCTCGTGATCCAAGACTCTTGCCGCGTCAGATTCTTTTGCCGTAGCCAGTGCTTATGCTCATCGATGTACGGGGACACTACATCCATGTGTTGCCAAACCGTGAAATGAGCTTGAGCATAGGAAGCTGGATCAGGCGTGATTGCTTTCCTTCCGATGGTTACGATGCCCTGGAGTCTCCCCTCATGGCGAGATCGAGGCGCACCTATTGGTTCGACCTGAGCCATATAATCGACACAGAACTCTACGACTTCTTCGATTGCATAACTTTCGACAATGCTACCCTCCGGCCGAGATCGATTCCGTACGTAGGACTTGGGAATTCCCATATACCTCTCGAATGGGTACATGCTACGTAGGAACACGGGCCCGCATATCTTTATCTCTATCACAAGGTGAACAACGAGATGAACCATGATATCGAAAAACGACGAAGGGAAATACATCTCAAGATTACATAGAGTCATCACCACCTCAGCCTGCAGTGCATCTAGTGCTTCGAGATCGATGACCTTCTGAGCAATTGTGTTAAAGAAATAACACAGCCTCGTGATTGTCTCCCGGACCTTGACTGGCAAAATACTTCTAATTGCCACAGGGAATATTCGTGTCATCAGCACATGACAATCATGAGACTTCATGCCAACCAATTTCAAATCTTGCATCTAAACAAGTCTCTTGATGTTAGAGGAGTAACCGGACGGAACTTTCACACCATATAAGCACTGGCACAGTTCAGTTCTCTCGGCCTTAGACAAAGTGTAATAAGCAGGTTCACAGTATGTTCGGCCTGTATCTGTCTCTTTCGTTGCTAACTAAGGTTTTATGCTAATATTGACCAAGTCAAGGCGTGCATTGATACTGTCCTTTAATTTACCTTTAATATTAAATAAGAGACCAATCAAGCTATCACAGACATTCTTCTATGATAGCTGGAGACTCACATTGAGTACGCGGCGAGAGTTGGCGTCAACCTCACGACCTACGACTCCGAGGAGGAAGTTGCAAGATAAAGCGTTGCCACCCGAAGTGCGAGCTTTTGCTCCGGCTCCATGTCCCCGAGGACGGCAATGCCTTGTGGAAGTTGGGCTCAAAGTACGGCGCGCACCTGAAGGAGGTGGCGCCGCTCCTGCAAGCTGCACTGAATGCTGGACTGGCCGTCACCGGCGTCTCGTTCCACGTCGGCAGCGGCGTGTCCTGCGTGGACTTTTACCGCAGCGCCGTTGAAATGGCACGCGCTGCTTTCGACGCCGCTGCGGCGCTTGGCATGCTGCCCATGCGCATCCTTGACATTTGCGGGCGGCGGCTTCAGGTCTTGCATGCTTGAAGAAGCCTCCGTGGCGATCAACGCCGCGGTCGAGCAGTACTTCGGCGACGAGATTATCGCTGAGCCAGGGCGCTACTTCTCCGAGACGGTGCTCACGCTCGCTGCGCGCATCATCGGGAAGCGCACACGCGGCGAGGTGCGGAAGTACTGGATCGACGATGGCGTGTACGGCACGCTCTGCTGCATCCTGTGGGAGAAGTACGTGCCACGCCCGAAGCTGGTGGTGCGCCGTGGCGGCGAGGCGGCCGTGATGGAATGGGCGGGCGGCGAGACGCACCCGTCCACGGTGTTCGGGCCAACCTGCGATTCCCTTGACACGGTGATGACGGGGTGCACCCTGCCAGAGATGCACACTGGGGACTGGCTGGTCTAGCCTCCACGACGTTGGCGCGTACACCACCGCGTGCAGTTCCAACTTTAATGGCTTCTCCACGTCCAACATGAAGACCTACCTGACCTACAGCAACTAGCTAGATTGACTAGTCACCGTACCTGTCGGATGAATGTGATTTCATTCTCTTTTTTTTTCCCTCTCCGATGGTTAATTTATGAATAAGATTCCGTATGGAACACTGGAATTTTTCTCGATCCTTGATGCAATTGGACTGTCCCATACGAAATTTCTGCAAAAATTCTATCAAATTTCTGCATTTCAAATAGGACCTAAGTATACTGTAGACTTTAATTTCAGCTGACAAGATTAATTTGCTGTAAATATTGCACGCGAGATTCCTTGCAGCAAGAGAAATCATCCATAGGGCCGCAAACGTCCTTATCTCTTCCGCACTCTCCCTCTCCTGCGGCCCTGCCTATGGCGTCTCTTTTGTGATTCCATGTTAAATTATTTTAACATAATATGGTACATGTAAATTATATAAAGGTTCTTATAATTAAAAGGTCTAAGTGTGATGGTTGCTAGACTAAAAGTATTTAGAACCTATGGGTGTAATTCCCTCTCCTCTCTCTTTAAATATGTAACAAATAATTTGTGCGCTAATAATAGATTCCAGCCATAGTGCTTTGCATGGTGCTTCAGTTTCATATGTGTTGAAAATTAAAGGCTGCAGCATGAACATATTGATGCATGCCTAAGTTTCAACCATTGAATAGATATTAAAACTTCGGTTTCATTCATTAATGGATATTAAATGAAGAAAGCGACGTATAAATGCGAGAGTTTCGAAAGCGGCGTTCCTCAACTCTCTCGTTACAGAGGAACCTCTCGTTGGCTATAAAAGGAGGAAGCCTCCTGTGCATCAAGGTGATAAGGGAAAGAACGAAGCACAGAAAGGAATAGTACACACATCAAAGAAAAGAATAGAAACTTCTCTGACCATTAAGGGAAGTATAAAGATTAAGAAGAAAGAGAGGAGAGAAAAATTGACATGCAAGGCATTGCTAACATGTCTCAAGGTGGGTTTGTGCTTTTGCACATAGAAAGGATGGTTTGTGCTTCTGCACATATAAAAGTTACTATTTGGTTTAATCAAATTGTGTTAAATGATCTTATAGCTTCCGCATTTCTGCTTACATTTGGTATCAGAGCCTAGTTTTAGCACTTTTGATTCACCATTATAATTGTTCTTTTGTTGTATGGTGTAAGCGCATAAGCGAAATTGCATTTGTTTATAGTTTTTCCTTATGCAATTACGTGATTCATCATAGTAATGTTATTTAGAACAGTAAAATGTTATTTCTTTTCCAGTATTGTTATTTGGATAATTCGCAAGAAATATGTTTGCATCTGTATGTATTGTTTAAAGACTGATTTTTTCTTTTTTTCATAAGATCACAGTTTATTCTTATGAGCATAATTAAAAATGACATGCCAATTAAATATTTATATTATTGAAAGCATGTTTGTCACCAAAGTGGCCTTGCTTAAAAAGGATCATAGATATTTAGTTAAGCATTTCAATTGTTCATATTCTATTTGATGCTATTAATTGGAAAATATAATGGACAATTGAGTTCACAAATTGTAACGCTAGGAGGTCGCCCAAAGGTGGACCATTGCTTACGATTGGTGATATAAAAGAGGTTAATCAACATGCTTGGTCAATTTGTTAGTTTATCCAAAGATAGCATGCACATTGGCTTAAGTATAGTTGATTATCTATTAAAGGTGTTTGTTTTAGCATCATTATTGATTCCAGCCATGTATCTAAATTTCATCCAAAGATGTTTTTAGATGCACACTTAAAGTTTGTTATTGCATGAATCTATTTTTGTTTACTCAAAGTATTAATCTGTGAACAAATTAAATTTTATACCATCCATTAATTTAATGAGTCAGGGTTTTGGGCTTGTCAAGTTTAATGGGCTGAACTATGTTGACTGGTCCGAACAGATCCGGTTTCAACTAGGTGTAATGGACTTAGATCGAGCATTAGTTCTTGATGAAAAGCTTGAAGCCATTACAGATGAAAGTACTGATGAGGATTGTTCCCTTTATGAAGCCTGGGAACGGTCTAACAGGCTAAGTTTGATGAGGACACCACTTCTTCAGTTCCAACCACATCACCTGCTGCTACCACACCTCCAGACATGATACAAGGACTGATGACTCGATCTCGTGCTTGTAGACTGAACTATGTGATTCTCCTAAGGAATGAAAGTCAAGAAGATGGAAACAAATAAAAGGGGTGCTGCGCCACCCATCATTTGGGCTGGACCCATGTAATAAAATCTAATTTCAGACAGATTATGGAAGGATGCGAGGAGATTTCACCACTTCCATAGTGCTGGCCGAAATTACCCCCCCCCCCTCCATCTATTTAGTCGGGTTCGAGTTCCCCTTGTAAGGCGGGTTTTTCTTTTTGTTAGTTTAGCCATTGCGCAAACTCTGCTCTTCAGTTGTGTCAGTCAACCACCTGCGAGACAACCTTTGAGAACCCCACTTTTGAGTTGAATCAAATTACTTTTGCAGATTCATTGTTGCCTCTATCTTATTCTTGCTAGTTCTTCGATTGCTCGCAGGAATTGAACCTCGTGTTCAGGTTGATCGTGCTACCCAGCTAGGTCAATAACCTTTGGAGTTGGTTCAACGATTGCTAAGGCGCACACGACCTGTTCATTTGTAGTCGGATCGCGAGAGTCACCTCCACCAGAATCGAAAGTTATCTTCTCACCGAAAGATCGGGCACTCCGACTCTATCAAAGTTTGAACTTGATGCGCTTAACGATTGCTGAAAACGTCAAGCCATCATTGCCTAAAACTGATAATGCAAAGGATTTCATAACAAAGCTAAAAGAATATTCTCAATCAGACATTACAGACAAGTCTGTGGTTGGGAGTCTTATGAGTGAACTAACGACCGATAAATTTAATTGGTCTATTCCCGTGCATGATCATGGCAAATATTGCCGTAAAGTTAACATCTATGGGAATGGACGTAAGTGAATCATTTCTGGTCCAATTCATCATGAACTCCTACCTCCTGAATTCGGCTCGTTCCAGGTGCATTACAACACTATAAAAGATAAATGGAACCTTCAAGAATGCAAAGCCCAATTGGTTTAGGAAAAAGGGAGATTAAAGAAAATAAGGGATCACTCTGTCCATCTCACGATGCACAATGGTGCAAGTAGCAGCAAGGAAAAGCCAGGAAAGAAGGGTAAAGACAAGGCTCCACATCAAGTTAGTGATGGCCAAATCCATAAAAAGCTGAGATGCCACTTCTGCAAGAAGGTTGGTCATTTCAAGAAGGATTGCCCTAAGAGAAAGAAATAGTTCGAACAGAAAGGTATACATTATGTTTCTGTATACTTTGAATCAAATCTTGTTGAAGTTCCTAGCCATACCTGGTGGTTAGATTCTGGTGCTACTACTCATGTTTCACATGTTACATAAGGATACCTTTCAATCCAACCCATAAGCGGATCTAAAAAGTTTTTGTACATGGGGAACGAAAACAGAATGAAGACACGAATTGAAGGGATTGGGACTTATAGAATAATCCTTGATACCGGTCTAAATTTAGACCTGAAAGAGTGTCTTTTTTGTTCCCGAATGTACTAGAAATTTAGTATCCATGGGAAAATTGGATATGATAAGTTTTAAGTTCTTGGATGGAGACGGTATATTTTTGTTATATAAGAATAAGTACTATTATAGTTCTGGTAATTTAATTGATGGTTTATATCGCTTCAATCTTAATGCTGTTTTTTCGGAATCCCTGTTTCATGTTGAACATATTATTGGTAACAAACGTAGTGCACATAATGAGTGTTCTGCTTTCTTGTGGCATAAAAGATTGGGTCACATATCCAAAGAAAGAGTTTTGAGGTTAGTGAAAAGTGATATTTTACCTTAGTTGGATTTTGTTGACTGGAATGTGTGTGTGGATTGCATCAAGGGCAAGCAAACCTCACACATATCAAAGAACCCAGCTACAAGAAGTAGTGAACTGTTACAGTTAATACACACTGATATTTGTGGTCCATTTGATGTTTCTTTCTGGGGTGGTGAAAAATATTTTATCACCTTTATTGATGACTTCTCACGTTATAGTTACCTATACTTGCTGCATGAAAAGTCTCAAGCTGCGAGCATCCTAGAGGTGTTCGTTAATGAGGTGGAAAGGCAGCTCGATGGGAAAGTCAAGGTGGTGAGGTCGGATAGAGGTGGTGAATATTTTGGAAAGTTTGATGAAAGTGGACAATGTTCAGGTCCATTTGCAAAGTTTCTTGAAAGCCGAGGCATTTGTGCACAGTATACAATGCCCAGAACACCTCAACAAAATGGGGTGGCTGAAAGGCGGAATCGTACTCTCATGGAAATGGTTAGGAGCATATTAAGTTACAGTGATGTGCCCTTATCTTTGTGGATGCACGCATTAAGAACTGATGTGCACTTGTTGAATAGGGTTCCTAGTAAGTCAGTTCCTAAGACTCCTTATGAACTGTGGACGGGAAGGAAACCTAGTTTGAGGCACCTGCATGTTTAGGGCTGCCCAACAGAAGTAAGAATATACAATCCACATGAAAAGAAGCTCGATGAAAAGACCATTAGCGGTTACTTCATTGGCTATACTGAAAAATCAAAAGGGTACAAATTTTACTGTCCTAACCATAGTACAAGAATAGTTGAGTTTGGAAATGCTCGGTTCATTAAGAATGATGAAATCAGTGGGAGTGGTGATCCACGAAATGTGGATATCAAGGAAATTCAGTCCAATCCTACTCCTAGCATTGTTGTATCACCGTTACACAACACTACAGAAAAATACAAGTATTGAACCAGCTACTAATGTGCAAGTCACAACTAAAAAAGGAAATTCCACATGAAAGTATATTGCGAAGGTCTGTACAGAATAAAAGACCAGCTATTTCAGATGATTATGTGGTTTATTCACTTGAACATGAATATGACTTGAGTATTGAAAATGACCCAGTCTCATTTAAGCAAGCCATAGAATGTGATAATTCTGAAAAGTGATTTGATGCCATGAAAGAAGAGTTGAGATCAATGGATGACAATAAAGTCTGGGAACTAGTCGAGTTGCCGCAAAGTTCAAAACAAGTCGGGTGTAAATGGGTCTTTAAGACCAAACGCGACTCAAAAGGCAATATTGAAAGATATAGGGCTAGACTTGTCGCCAAGGGTTACACTAAAAAAGAAGGTATTGACTATAAAGAGACCTTCTCTCCAGTTTCAAGGAAAGACTCTTTGAGAATTATTTTGGCTCTGGTGGCACATTATCATTTGGAGCTTCACCAGATGGATGTGAAAACCGCTTTTCTGAATGGTGATTTGGGTAAAGAAGTGTATATGAACCAACCTGAAGGATTCTTGGTTCCAGAAAAAGAAAATTTGGTATGTAAATTAAAGAAGTCAATATATGGGCTGAAACAAGCTTCCCGACAATGGTATATAAAGTTCAATGATACTATTTTGATGTATGGTTTTGTAGAGAATACCGTTGATCGGTGTATCTACATGAAGGTCAGTGGGAGCAAGTTTATTATTTTACTCCTATATGTTGATGACATTCTGCTTGCTACTAACGATAAATCTTTGTTGCATGATGTAAAGAAATTTCTCTCCAATAATTTTGAAATGAAGAATATGGGTGAGGCATTCTATGTGATTGGAATAGAAATATTCCATGATAGAAATCATGGATTATTGGGACTGTCTCAAAAAGGTTACATTAACAAAATATTGGAGAGATTTAGAATGGAATTGCTCCACAGGAATTGTTCTAATTCAGAAAGGGGACAAATTTAGTGAAATGCAATGTCCAAAAAATGATTTGGAACGGAAGAAAATGGAATTTATTCCATACGCATAATTGTTGGGAGCTTAATGTATGCTTCGACATGCACTCGACCAGATATCAGCTTTGCTGTTGGAATGCTTGGTCGGTATCAAAGGAATCCTGGAATAGATCATTGGAAAGCTGCGAAGAATGTTCTTCGGTATTTACAAGGCACCAAGGATCATATGCTCACATACAAGAGATCGAGCCATCTTGAAGTGATTGGCTACTCAGATTCAGATTATGCCGGATGTGTGGACTCAAGGAAGTCTACATTCGGCTATGTGTTCCTTTTGGCTGGAGGAGCAATTTCATGGAAGAGTGGAAAGCAATGTGTCATTGCTCCACTATGGAGGCTGAATTTGTGGCATGCTTTGAGGCCACTATTCAATCACTGTGGCTACAGAATTTTTTGTCTAGCCTTCATATTGTTGATAATATTGAAAACCCCTTAAGGATTTTTTGTGATAATTCCGCTGCAATCTTCTTCTCCAAAAATGACAAGTACTCGAAAGGAGCAAAACATATGGATTTGAAGTACTTAAGGATAAAAGAAGAAGTGCAAAAGCGAAAGGTGTCAATCAAGCATATTGGTATAGATCTGATGATAGCAGATCCGCTAACTAAGGGAATGCCGCCCAAGACTTTTAGTGGCCATGTTGAGAGGATGGGCATTACAGATAAATCCCTGTTAGCATGATGAGTATATATATACATGACTTTGAGTTGCTCGTGCTTTTATGAACTTATGAATTCAATAAAAGTATTGTTTTGCTGGTTATCCATATAATCGCGTATACAATTATGGTAGTGATGGATAATAATAAAAGTTTCCCATTAAAGTTAGTTTGGATTATGTCAATTGTGATACATGGAAGGGATCTTGTCACTGTAAGACTTGTGACCGCCATGATTATGTCGCCACAATTCAATTTAACGATGACTTGATAGATTCATTGAAAGGTGTACACCTAAAAGTTTTCGAATCGTCAAGTTTTTACAAGGGCCAAGTGGGAGATTGTTAAGTTATTTTAACATAATATGGCCCATGTAAATTATAGAAAGGTTCTTATAATTAAAAGGTCTAAGTGTGATGGTTGCTAGACTAAAAGTATTTAGAACCTATGGGTGTAATTCCCTCTCCTCTCTCTTCAAATATGTAATAAATAATTTTTGTGCTAATAATAGATTCTAGCCATAGTGCTTTGCATGGTGCTTCAGTTTCATATGTGCTGAAAATTAAAGGCTGCAGCATGAACATATTGATGCATGCATAAGTTTCAGCCATTGAATAGATATTAAAACTTCAGTTTCATTCATTAATGGATATTAAATGAAGGAAACTGACATATTAAGTGCGAGGAGTTTCCAGGAAACTGACGTTCCTCTGTAACTCTCTCGTTACAGAGGAACCTCTCGTTGGCTATAAAAGGAGGAAGCCTCCTGTGCATCAAGGTGATAAGGGAAAGAACGAAGCACAGAAAGGAATAGTACACACATCAAAGAAAAGAATAGAAACTTCTCTTACCATTAAGGGAAGTATAAAGATTAAGAAGAAAGAGAGGAGAGAAAAATTGACATGCAAGGCATTGCTAACATGTCTCAAGGTGGGTTTGTGCTTTTGCACATAGAAAGGATGGTTTGTGCTTCTGCACATATAAAAGTTACTATTTGGTTTAATCAAATTGTGCTAAATGATCTTATAGCTTCCCATTTCTGCTTACACCCCCCTCCCATTATAGTAGTATTAAGACGCGACGATGCGGCTCGGCTACATGGGAACGATTGGTGCAGATGACGGGGCATAGGCTTGGCAAGGCACGTTGTTAGCACAGGGAGTGATGGAGCCATAAATATTTTAGAGCTGGATATACAGGCCTAAGGGTGTGTTTGGTAGAGCTCTAGCTTCACATTTCTAGCTCCATCAAATCCGTGAAGCTAGAGCTGTGAGTACATTAAGAGTGTTTAGATAGATCATCTTATTTACATTTTAGACCAAAAATATAAACTTAATTCACTTTAATTTTGCCTATAATTATGTGAAACAAAAGGTACAAGAATATTAATCATCAACGGTTAGCGTGCTGGCTTGCTATAAATTTACAAGTGGGCACATGCATGCATGCTTCTTGGCCAGCGTGCCACAATGGTAGAGACAATGGGCACATGGCACTCATTTCCAACCACATGGAGACAATGGACACAAATATTAATATTGCTCGCAACAGACACAAATATTGGGGGAAAAAGAAGTAAATTTTATTAAATCTTGAACATGTACAGAGTTACTGTCTCGTTAGAAACCTTACACCCCGGTGTGGGGTACCCTCGGTAAGAAAAAGAGTACAGTAACTACATTTATATACATAGACTACCCGAGGCCGAGATTATCAAAGTTGGCTACCACGTCTATGATCTTCTGATACTCGAGTTGATGTTGTGTCCTATCATTTGCACACTCCCAGTGTTTGAGGCATGTAATTGCCTTAACCATATCAAGTCTAAGAGACGACCTCCTCGGCTCAAGTATCCTCCCCACCAAACTGAAAGTAGATTCCGACGAGACAGTGGACACCGGAACCGTAAGTACGTCCCGTGCGAAATAGGATAGCACAGGGTAGATACGTTGGTTATTCTTCCACCACAAGAGCAAGCTAAGTCGATTTTCCTCATCCATGTCAAGCTCGGTCTCCACGAAAAGCGTGTCGAGGTAGTGGTTGATCTCTACCCATGCATTCCATTGCGACCTGCTCGGCGTTTTGAAAGACGAACTAGATGACTTGCCTTTTAGCTTCTTCCATATGCTTGAAGCGGTCGAACTGCCTTGTGCTTGTTGCGTTGTTGAGGTAGATCTTCTCGCTTCACTTTTGGTTCTAAACTTCATGTAATATTTGTCAAAACTCTGAAAACTCATTATAAATATGAGTATAGGCCTCGAAGAAATCAAGATCGAATGTCTCACCTATTCCCTCAAAGGCGCCCTGCAAGTCATAAAATTTTCTCCAAGGATTCAAAATAGTAGCAAAACAGTACAGATGTGGAATAGCTTAAAAATATTTTAAAATTTTTTGCTCCATTGGTTCTATAGTGCGATATAAAATATAATTATCTTTATTTTCTTTAAAAGCAGTAGCAATAGTCCAAAGCCATTCGATGACTAAGCAAGAAGTTGGGTAGTACACATCAGATAATTGTGTAGTTTCATTGTAAAAAATTTCTAAAAAATGAGAAAAATGACTAACAATTTTTCAATCCGCATCATTAACCAATGCCTCACCATTATTACAGTTGACGAAGAAAGTGATAATATGCTCGTAGCCTTTGCACCGTTGCAGCATAATATACATTGAGTTCCATCTAACCTTCATATCAAGGTTGAATCTTCTTGGTTCCTTATTGTTGGCCCTGCAGTACATTAAGAACTGGGTAAACTTTACGGGTGAATTAGTAACAAAATCAATAGCACTACGTATGCCCTCCAAACTAGGTTTCATTACATGCAAACCTGCCTGCACAATGAGATTAATAATATGACATACGCACCTCTGGTGTAGTACAAAACCTCCAACATAAGTCTCTAGGTGTGGTGAGAGATGCTCCATAGCCGTCGTGTTAGTTGATGCATTGTCAAGAGTAGCTGCATCCGAGCTCGATGCATCCGGAATGTATGAGGCATCCTCGAGGCAGTGCGTGTCGTCCAGATGACGGTCATCCATGCCGTAGTCTCCCATGCTGGGGGAGAGTTAGCGTGGATCAATCTCTTGATCTTGACGAGGGGGACTTGGAGAGCGCGGGCGTGCTCACCTGCTCTTGCTCTTGCGAAACATTTTATTTTGCGATGGGAGAGTAAAAAAAAGAAAGCAATTAGAGAGAGATGTGCTGATGTGCAGAATATGCTAAGCAAAAATGGGTAAGAAGAGGAAGCTCGAGAGAGACGTCCAGAACAAATGAGAGCCATCCCTGTCTTTATGGCGTGTCTCTCCATTTGCCTATTGCAAATTGAAATCGGGTGCGGGTAGCAGGATGAAAAATTGAAAGCAACTTTATATCATGTCACTCAATGTATCGTTGTTCCGCTGTCATTGCAAATTCAAATGAGGCACAGCTGCGCGCTTGCGCATGATGAAAATTGAAGAGTGCGGGACGAATATGACAAATCAACTTTATGTCTTTCAATACTTTCATCTTTTTCACACCATGCTGTCTCATAGTGGAGAGACCAAGAGAAACGTTGAATACATCAGGCGCGTGATCTTGCGTTCAAGTATATCAGGCTCAGATGCGTGATTCCCTCAAGCTATCTTTTTTCCGCGATTCACTCAAACGGTCTAGCAGCCTGAACAAAAAGTTTTTTCTCTCTCTTTTCCCAGTTTCCCACCGAACCCGCCCCTCCACCCCTCTCTCTATGTTTTCCCACCAGAGACCTGCGCGCCCTTTTCACTTTTTCTCCCGGGCCGACCTCGGTTCGTCCGCCCGAACGTCCCCTCGGGCCCCACCCTACGCGACGCACTCAAGCGCCCAGCGCCCCTCACCGCTCCCCCGCTCCCCTCCCTACGCCGATGCGCCCCTCCCCGTGGGCCCCTGGGTTCCCCCGATGGCCACTCTCCTCCCTCCCCGCATGTCGTCGGCCTCTCGCGACCCATGGGTTCCCCGTCAGCCACTCTCCTCCCTCCCAAGCGAGGCAGCTCAGTGGCCATGGCGCGAGGCGATGACTCGATGGCCCGGCGCGGTGCCCCGGCCCCCTCTCCTATATCCCTGCCGTGGCAGGCCCTACATGGGAGGCGGTGGTGCGCCAGGCGGCAGGGAGGCGGCCGCGAGCGAGGTGGTGTGGGAGGCTAGGCGACCCGACGCTGCGCTTCGGGGGCCTGGCACGGCTCCCCAGTGTCTTCCTCTATTCTGGCCATGTCTTCCGTTGCGCCAGCCTGGCCGCGTGCCGCACGCGCTACCACGGGCTCGGCCGTGTGCCGCTGCGTTGCCACGGGCCTTGTCGCAGGCCATGTCGGGCACAGGCTGACGTGCCGCCCATCGGGTGTGCCGTGCTGCGTCACGCACGGGCTATTTTGGGCAAGGTCGAGCCGCCCACCGTACTCGATTAGCAGGCCCGGCATGGCCCGGTCAACCGTGCTGTGCCAGCCCGACCCATTCAAAATTGTACCGTGCTAGGCCGTGGATCGTGCTGGACCGGACGTGCCTCATGCCGACCCAAAATGACCCGACCCAAATGCTCATATATAGGGCCACACGAGGGCTGCACGAGATCTCGTCGCATGTCCTCATCTAGTAGGACATGATACATATGCCATATCTCGAGAATGCTATATGCCGCACAAGAAAATTGCTAATTAGAAAAATAAGTAATAGTTTCATATGGTACTTGATGAAGAGGAATCGAATGACTCATGCAAATATAGCAAAAGTGAGGCGAAGAGTTAATGAAACGCGAAGGGTGGAAGAATAGTCAGGACTGAAAAATTTTATTCAAAAGATTTTTCTTATCAAAACGGTAATGCTTCTGATTTTATAATATTTTTGTAAAATTCATAAGAGGTCTAGTGTATCGTATAGAATCGTAAAATCTAAACTGAAATCGTACTACTTAACCATGTCGGTAATTAGGAGTACTTTGTACGTTAGATATTGCCATTGTTTTATGTGAGCTGTTAGATCTTTATTGTTTTATTCCTATTGAGTTGTCTAAATAATTTTACATTAAATGATTTAGGCAAGCATATAAGGTTGGAAACACCGAAGAAACACTACTACAGAACTGGGCATCACAACCGGCCTATTAGAAGCGGTCTGGTGCGAACCCGTTGTGATCTTCGCACCAGAAGCGGTTCGTTGGCAACGGTCCGGAGAGGGCTTCGAAGCGGTTTAAGACACGAACCGCCGAAGGTTGCGTTCTAGACGCGGTTCTTTTCTCAAACCGCTTCGATTTTGAGCGTTTGAGAAAAGAACCGCTTCTAGAACGCAACCTTCGAGCGGTTCGTGTCTCCAACCGCTCGAAGCCCTCCCGCAGCGCATTTAAACCCTTCTTCCTCCATGCGCAACAGAGGTGCGAATCGATCGAACAGAGAAGGCCGACCAAGCTACTGTTCTTGGGAGGTGCTGTCCAAATTTTTAATTGGAGGTGATTAGCTCTAAATTAAGTGTTTCAAAGTTAGTAACATCATGTGAACATCCTTCTCACCTAGATATTGCTATTTTTTTCAATGGATGTGGAGAAATCTTGAACTTTTTAAGCATTATCGAAAATTTGTTTTTCGTGCCTTGTTTTTGTTGTTGTATGAAGATGTAGGGTGGAGATCTAGTTCAAAATATGACATTACAAGGTAAAGGTGATTGGAAGCTTTAGATCTAGGTGGTTGTTAGCTTTAGAATCTTAAATATCACAATATTGGAAGAGATCTAGGTATAACATTGCAAGGAAGTAATTATTGGTGTATGAAATAAAATAGAAAAACATGTAGAAGGATAAAAAATAATTACAAAGGTAGGAAGGGATACAAAATAATTAGAAAGGTAGGTCTTTAATTGGATGACGGTGTAGGTGGAGTTTTTTTTGGTTGGGTTTAAATGTTACGAAATTTAAGTTAGGTTATAATTTTTCTAACGGAATTTGTTATAATTTCTAATGAAATTATAACTTGGTATAGATGAATCGGCAATGGATGTACAATGCGGACCGTCGCTCGAGAAAGTTCATTGATGGCGTCACGTGCTTTTCTCGATGCGGCCGTTGCATTATTGCCTCCAGGCAGCTTCATATGTTGTCCGTGTGTAGATTGCAAGAACGAGAAGGAGCATTCCCAGCGATGGCAAGTTATGAACCACTTGATCATGAGAGGTTTTATGCCAAATTATACCTGTTGGACCAACCATGGCGGGTTGAGGTGATTAGCTAGGAAGGCGATGAAGAAGACAAGGAAGAGGAAGATGGATTCAACAAGAATCCGGACGACACGCAATAATCGTTCCGTGGAAGAAACACTTGGTGACTTTGGTGATGATGAGCTAGACGGATGCTTGCGTGACGGAGAGGGAGACTACAGATGAAAAGCGATTCGAGAAGTTCCAGCGCATGTTAGAGGACCACAGAACTCCTTTGTACCCAAACGTAGGCGTGGCCACAAAAGCTGCGTACCACACTGGAACTCTTGCAATGGAAGGCTAGAAATGGTGTGTCGGATAAGGGATTCGATGAGGTGTTATCACTCGTAAAGAAGGTGCTTCGAGAAGATAACACTCGCCCGAATCTACATATGAAGCCAAGCAAGTCGTCCGTCCTTTGGGATTGGAAGTCTGTAAGATACACGCGTGTCCTAATGATTGTATCTGTATCGTAATGAGTATGCCGATTTGGATGTTTGTCGGTGTGCGAGAGAATCAAGGTATAAGGTGAAGCGTGATGATCGGGTGAAATAGATGGGAGCGTAAGAAGAAGAGACCTCGACTAAAGTGTTGTGGTATTTCCTGTGATCCCCGATTGAAACGTATGTTTGCTAACAAAGCGCATGCCCGGATGATGCGTTGGCACAAAGAAGAGCGTAAGGACGACGGGATGCTTAGACACCCTACGGATGGCTCACGGTGGAGGAAAGTCGATCGGACGTGCCGGACTTCGCAGATGAGGTGAGAAACATAAGGTTTGGGTTGAGTACGATGGGATGAATCCTTTCGGAGAATTGAGCAGCAGCCATAGCACCTGGCCCGTTACACTATGTATCTATAACATTCCTCCAT
The DNA here is from genome assembly GCA_036346275.1 of Otatea glauca. Taxonomy (NCBI): domain Eukaryota; kingdom Viridiplantae; phylum Streptophyta; class Magnoliopsida; order Poales; family Poaceae; genus Otatea; species Otatea glauca. Next base: position 123,204 of record JAYEVK010000125.1, read on the forward strand.
GGTTGTGCATGAAGCGAAAAACATCATGATGCCGTTGTTGATCCAAGGCCCCAAGCAACCCGGAAATGACATCGATGTCTACCTGAAACCATTGGTTGAAGATCTTGTGACGTTGTGGGACGATGGTGCAATGGTATGGGATGAGTACAAAAGGGAGTATTTCACCCTACGTGCATTGTTATTTGTAACAATCAACGATTGGCCTGCTCTCGGTAACTTGTCCGGCCTAACTAACAAAGTATATAGAGCCTGCATCCAGTGCTTAGATGAAACGGACGGCACGTACCTGAAAAACTCTCGGAAGGTTGTGTACACTACAAGAATCAGGCAAAAATTCGTGGGTTTTTTAAATTCGTGGGCCCAAAAAAAAACTCACGAATTTATTTATTTAAATTCGTCGGTTTGAATAAAGCACGACGTTTTTAATTAAATTGTGGGCCAAAATGAAACCCACAATTTAAACATTTAAATTAAGTGGGCCAAAATGAAACCCACGTATTTAAATATTTAAATTGTGGGCCAAAATTACCCACAATTTAAATATTTAAATTAAATGGGCCAAACAATACCAGCAATTTAAACTTTTAAATTCGCGGCCAAAATTACCCACAATTTAAATATTTAAATTCGTGGGCCAAACAAAACCCACAATTTAAACTTTTAAATTCGTGGGCCGGGCATACCCACGAATTTAACGGGAAAAAAAAACCCTTGGCGCCAGCACTGCTCCAGAAGCTAAAAATCCCCTTGCCGCCGCCCCGCCGCGCCCGCCCGCCCGCCCATCGCTGCGCCGTCGGCTCGCCCCTGCCCTCATGTGCGTCGGCCCACCCTGCCCTCGCGCCGTCGTCCCCTAACTCGCCCGCCTGCTCGCCCGCTGCGCTCGGCGCGCCGCCCGCCGCGCCTCGCTCGGCTGCCGCTTCGCGCCCCGCCGCTCGGACGCCGAGACCGGCCGGCCGGCGCCGCCGCCACCCTGCCGGTCGGCCGCACGCGCCGCCCGCCGCCCTCGCCGCGCCGCCCGCCGCCGGCCGGCCGCCGACCTCGCCGCGCGCCGCGGCCGTGACCGCGCGGCGTGCGCCCCGCCTCGGCCGGCGCGGCCACGCTGCCCGGCGAGTTAACCGCCGTGCTACATACGCGCGCGCCTGCCCTCGCTCGACCGGCCGCCGCCGTGGTGCGCCGACCACCAGCGCCGTCGCCCGCCGCCGCCCGCCGCCGCCCGCCCGCCGCCGCACGGCCGCCCTCCGCCAGCGCCGCCGCCCCGCCGGCCTGCCATGTTGCCGCCGCGCCCGACGCCGCCCGGCGGCCGCCGACCTGCTGCGCCCGCTTGCGCCCTGCCGCGTCACCACCGCCCGCTTCGGCGCGAGACGCGCCGCCTCGCCGGCCGACGGCCGCCGCCCCACCCGCCGCTTGTCCGCCGCCGCGCCACGCCCACCCCGCCACTTTGTCGCTTGCGCCGGCGCCACACGCCAGCGCCATCGCGCGGCGCCGGCGCCACCCGCCCTCCCGGACCCTCGCGGCGCCCCCCGACGTTGGAGAAGGTATATTTCGTCTCTTTTATATTCGTTTAAAGTTATTTCATCTCATTTTATATTATTTTGCATATGATATATATATTTTTATTTTTCGCTGCCGTTGTATGTAACGTTAGAGTTTAGGGTTTGTGTCAAGCGATGAGAGCATAAGCGTCACCCGTTCGGGAAGCAGCGCATCTCACATTGCTTGTGAGGTGCGCGGTTCAAATTGTCTAAGCGTATTTTGGACGGCCGAGAATGTTGGTTGTTGCATAGGGCACGTGACGTGCGGCGATCCGAGCGTGATTTCGCCACATAACCTGTTGTTCTCGGCGCACCAAAGATCGAGCGTGCGTTTGGAGAACAAATGGGTTATCTTGCCAAATTTCGTTCGATTCATAGCGCACGTCACGCAGTCGCATGCAATAACCTCCATTCTTGGGTGGGTTTAGGACAAATCTTTCCTAATAGGTTGTCTTTGTCACCTAAGCCACGTCGTGCGTTGACATTGTTTCATTTGTTTAGCTTTGATAATGGGTGACGATCGAAGGCGATGTATGACGGATGGAGGGTGATGGGGGCACTCAAGGGAATGGGGCGAGATCACGGATGCTTTCTTGAAGCAAGCATTATTGGAGGAGCTGAATATGTGTATTGCCCGTGTACCCTCTGCGAGAATAACAGCTACTACTGAGAAGGATATAGTGCGATATCACATTTGCAAAAACGGGTTCATGCCTAACTATTTGGTGTGGCACCGTCATGGAGAGGCCGCAGGGCAGGCTATCGAGACAGAAGAGATGCTGGACCATGTGGAGGATCACGATCGGATGGAAGACATGCTGGATGATCTTGGCGGGGATGAATTTAACTCCGGGAGGGTCACAGCCGGAGGAGGTTAAGGAATTCTATAGGCTACTTGACGCCTCGGACGAGAAGCTGCATGACTTGACCAATGTGACCGTCCTGCAGGCGGTTACACGGCTTATGTCGATGAAGTCGAAGTTCAACTTTTGAACAAATGCTTCAACGCTTTGCTTGAACTAATGAATGATGTCCTACGCTAACCACAAGATGCCAAAGGATTTGTACCAATCGAAAAAGTTGATGGCGGCCTCGGGATGAATTACCGTAAGATTGATGTGTGTGAGAATAATTGCATGTCGTTCGGAAGGATCATGACAACGATACCCATTGTATGCATTGCGGTAAGTGCGATTCGTTGAGGTGGTAGATGAGGAAGGGTATCGGTGACTACAAAGGTCGCGACTAAACGGCTTCGGTACATGCCGATCACGGATAGGCTTAAGCGGTGTACATGTCAAAAGAAGCAATGAAACATATGAGGTGGCACAAAGAAGGTAAGCGTGAGGACCAAGACCGGATATGATGGTCCATCCGTCGATGGCGAGGCATGGCGGGTATTAGACCGATTCGATCCTCGCATTTGCAAGCGACCCTAGGAGTGTCCGTCTTGGTTTGTCCACGGACGGTTTCACACCTTCGGACAAGCGCTAGCCCCTACTCTTGTTGGCGGTCTTCATCATGCCATACAATCTTCCACGAGATTTGCTTGAAAGAGGGGTTCATATTCCTTGCTCTTGTCATTCCAGTCCTAAGCATCCAGGAAGAATCTCAATGTGTTCATGCGGCCCTTAATTGATGAGTGAAGAAGTTGTGGCGAGGAAAAGGCATACGACGGCGTTGGTGGCGAGACTTTACCTTACGAGCCGCATACCTGTGGTCGGTCCATGATTTGTTGGCATATGGCATTTGGGCCGGCTGGTGTGTTCATGGTCGCCTGTGTTGTCCAATTTGTATGGCTGACTCTGATGTATGAAAATGTATCTGCAGGTACAATCTCAACTTTGAACAAAACGCTCAAGTTTACATTTGTGATTGAAACCTAACAAACAATCTATATGCAGCAACTGTCACAATCTCTTGGACCTAACGTGCCAGTGTTTCGCCCTCCTGTTCTGCAGGTAAAGATACTTGAGTTCATTACTCTTTAATTCACTTAGCTCGTAAAATCACGAATTCACAAACTGGACTATTATGTCATAGGGCTCCCAGCCACCTCCCTTCTACATGTTTTCTCCGCACATGCAATCACCACCACAAGGAGAAGCATCACAGGGTGCTCAGCCTCCCCCGGCGTCCTTCATAAACCCTACTGGGATGCAGGCACCACCCCTAGGAGATGCACCTCAGGTTATATGATATTCTCATGCATTCTTTATTTTCAAAAAACTCTATTATGTGTACTTCATATCACAAACTATGATCCACAGAGCTCCCAGCCTCCTCCTCCTTTCTACATGTTCAATCCACAATGCACCACCTTCTACAGGAGAGGCACCACGGTAAAGACGGATCGGTTCAATTCGTTATTTAAAATTTGAATGAATGATTTATATGTGGCATGATGTACTGTCTATGCCTTACAGGCTCCCGACCTCCAAACCCGTTCTACATGTACCCACCACCTATGCCAAGCCAAGGAATGCCTATGTACTTCAACCCGTGGGCCTGCAGCCACCTCGCACGACACCACATGTATGGATGTCGAAAATATTATAAGTTTGCGACACGAGCTAAGTTTGTCAATTCTTGTACAAATTGCCGTTTTGGATGTGTGATTGATTATCTAAGGATCGCTAGAATGTCTCCTTACGGTTTGAGAGATTGGTATATATATTATAACCGCAAATGTTTCTTTGTCTGTGAGTGGATGTCCTATTTACTAGAGAGGTCATGCCGAAATTTTGTACATTTCAATGACTTAGTTTTAAGCCGGTTTGAAAGAGTTGAAAGGTTGGTTTCAGTCTTTTAGTAGAGGTAGTAGGTTTGGTGTCTCATTTGTTAATTTTTCGTTAGCTTGAACTTTGTTGTGGAGTTTGATTACTTGGTGAGCTACCTACCCCATCCCTTCCTTTCTCTTGCTCAAATTTAGAAACATATGCTTCGTAGGAACTTTAGTTCATTCTTTGAATATGAGATTACATATGCTTCATTGAATATGAGATTACGTGTGCAATGGATGGACATATACTCCGTAGGAAATCTAGTTCATTCTTTTAGTATATATCAATCTTAGTAATCTGTTGCAAAAGTGATAATTTTTGTTGAAATGCACAACCTGAGTCGATTTTAGGATATTTAGGCAACTCTTTCTTAAACCTTGCACAAATCATCTCAATGTTCATACTTGGAAAGGTTAACTTGTGTGCTTATGAAAGTTCATTATCGTGCTCATGTAGATAAGTGATGGTTTACCAAATTATGAACCCGTTCGTGCTATTTGATTTTTCTTTTCATCAATAACTTTTTGATTTGAACCTTATATTGTCTCGACTTCTTGGAATTGAAAAGTTATCTTAAGACAACTTGTTCAATTGTGAACTTATGTTTTAAATGCTTCATATGGCATCCTTGTAGAATGTTGTTTGCCCATGTACAATCTGATTGTTTATCCTTGTAGAATGCTTTATATTTGTACTTCAGTATATTGAACTCTTAAAATGACTACCAAAACTCTTATTGCTTCTTTGAACTATTTTCACTGTTTGTTATCTTTTGAATACTCGGTGATGCAATTGGGGTCTTTGGAAGTTGAATTAAATAATTGTAGTTGTAATCTTGGCCTTATGTTAATACTAGAGAGTATTACTTTGATACTTCATTGAATATGAGATTGATGTTCATATGATTATTGCAGCACATCTTGACTAGCTAAATGCGTGTAGTTCTTATATATAATACCTATTCTTGTTTAGCTTGACTGTCATATTGATATTCTCATATTGTGTCTTGGTTGAATAGTACTATTGATATTCTCATATTGACATTCATGTGAATCAAAGATAATGTTACTTGTAGCACAACCTAAGTTAATCTTGAACTTGCAGGTTTCTAGGTCACGCCCTCCAGCACGTTCTAACGACGACATCATAGAAGACATCTTCAATAGCGCCGACGGTGGTGGTAGCGCCCACAACTCCAACAACCCCGAGGCATGAATTCCATTGTGAGCTCGATTGGTGTATAACTGTTGTATTTTATAACTTGTTGTGATGGATACGTTGTGATCGACTTATTGTGATGGACTTATTTTAATGGACTGTGGATTGTATCTATTGTGGTTGTAATGTGTTGTACGTCATTGCGTAGTTTACAAATTGCCGTTGGATGTGTGATTGGATTATCTAAGGATCTGCTAGAATGTCTCCTTCTGGTTTGAGAGATTGATATATATATTATAACTGCAAATGTTTTTTTGTCTGCTGAGTGGATGTCCTATTTACAAGAGAGGTCATGCCGAAATTTTGTACATTTCGGAGACTTAGTTTTAAGCCGGTTTTGAAGAGTTAAAAGGTTGGTTTCAGTATTTTAGTACTGGTAATAGGTTTGGTGTCTCGTTTGTTAATTATTCGTTCGCTTCAACTTCATTGTGGAGTTTGTCTTTTGTGTTACAGTTTCTGATCAGATTTGAACAAAATAGATGATCTTATTTATTCTTCGCTTAGCAATTTTTAGTTTCAATTTTCTTTTTGCCTTTTCTTTTCTTCTTTAGATGTTATATGTATTGAGTGCGATACATATATATATAAAAATACATACATTTGGATATATATACATATATGTATTGAGTGCGATACATATATATATATATATAAATCATTTGGATATATATACATTTTTTTTTGTAAAAATGACAGTTAAATTCGTGGGCTGAAAAAACCCACGAATTTAATCAGTTAAATTCGTGGGCTGAAAAAACCCACGAATTTAATCAGTTAAATTCGTGGGTTTTTTCAAATTGCAATTTAATCGATTAAATTCGTGGGTTTTTCAACCACATTTAATTTAATCGATTAAATCGTGGGTTTTTAAACCCACAATTTAACTCGAAAAACAATTAAATTCGTGGGCTTAGTAGAAACTCACGAATTTAACTTAAATCGTGGTACCCACGAATTTAATTAATTAATTTCGTCGAGTTAAATTCGTGAACTAAATTCGACGGTTTCTCACGAATTTAAGTTAAATTCGTGGGTTTTAGCTTAAATTCGTGGGTTTTTGGCCCACGAATTTTTCCCTGATTCTTGTAGTGGTACATGGGTCACCGTAGGTTTCTTCTTACGAGTCACCCGTTGCGGAAGGAAGGCAGGAAATTTAACGGGCAACCAGACCTTCGTGCAAGGCCTCAGCATCGTAGTGGGCCACGTGTGTTTTCTATGGTAAAGGATTTGAAAGTAGTATTTGGAAAGGGTCCTGGAAGCAAACATGTGCAGAATGAGGATGGTCATGCACCCATGTGGAAGAAGAAGTCAATATTTTGGGACTTGCCTTATTGGGAAGTTATGGAGGTTAAATCACTCACTTGACTTCATGCACATCACGAAGAATGTCTGCTTGAACCTGCTAGGCTACATAGATATGTACGGAAAATCGAAAGATACACTGCAAGCTCGGAAGGACCTTAAATTCTTGGAATTGAGGAACGACCTACATCCCGAAAAGAGAGAGAAAGGACAACATTACCTACATCCTGCGAGCTACACTCTAAGCAAAGAAGAGAAAAAAAGCATGATAGAGTTCCTGAACAGTGTGAAGGTCCCTTCCGGATACTCCTCGAATGTAAAGAGACTTGTAAACACGAAAGAGAATAAAATCGTACACATGAAATCTCATGACTGTCTTGTGTTAATGACACGATTGCTCCCGATACGTGAGAGGCATCTTGCAGAGAGTGGGTGCGAGGACAATCACAAAGCTGTGTTCTTTTTCAACGCGATTTTACTGAAGGTCATCGACCCGGATAAACTAAGTAAGCTGCAGGATGACGTGGTACAAAGTTTGGTTAGCCTTGAGATGATCTTTCCTCTTGCATTTTTGATATTATGGTTCATCTCCTTTGTTCACCTTGTCAAAGAGATAGGTATCCTTGGACCGTGTATCTACACAACATGTTCCCTTTCGAGAGGTACATGAGTGTGCTAAAGAAGTATGTTCAGTAACCGTTCTCGTCAGGAAGGATGCATTGCCGAGGGTTATGGGACGGAGGAGGTGATTGAGTTTTGTGTGGATTACATTAATGATCTAAACCCGATCGGCGTCCCTATATCACGCCATGAGGGGAGGCTACGGGGAAAAGGGACACTAGGAAGGAAAGCAATTGCATGCAATGATCTTCTTACATTTAAGCAAGCACATTTCACGGTTTTGAAACAATCAACTGTAGTGGCCCCGTATGTCCTTGAGCACAAGAGTATTCTATGCCGCGATTTCCCGGGGAGGTCTAAGGATTGGATAACACTGAAGCACATGGATTCTTTCGGCGCTTGGTTACAAAAGTACATCCTTTTGAAAGGGTCAGACAATGAACAGTTGCAACGCTTGGCTCGGGGACCATCTAGTGAAATCGTGACATTTAAAGTGCGAGATAAATGGTTACACATTTTACACGGATCGCAGGATAACAAGAGCACCAACCAAAATAGCGGTGTCCGTATAGACGCCGAAGACAACAAAGGCAAGGTGGATACATATTATGGTTTCATAGAAGAGATATGGGAGCTTGACTATGGACCTTTGAAGGTCCCTCTATTTAAGTGCCAATGGGTCAAACTGACTTCAAGCGGCGTGAAGGTAGACAAATACGGTATGACAATCGTGGACCTCACCCAAGTCGGCTATAGGCGCGAACCGTTTGTCCTCGCGAACGATGTGAGACAGGTCTTCTATGTAATGGACATGTCAAGCAAACCTAAGAAGCATAAGGACAAGCAGAAAGATTGTAGTACTAAGCCGAAGCGACACGTGGTTCTACAAGGCAAACGAAGGATTGTTGGAGTTGAGGACGTCACGCACGAGGAAGAGTATAGTCGATTCGACGAGATCCCTCCTTTCATTTGTGGATGTCGACATAAGCCTCCTCAATGACACAGACGTGGATACTCCTTTCATACGTCGTGATCATAATGAAGGAACACTTGTAAAGACAAAGTACGTTACTACTTAAGATGTACCCCTACTGTATGAACTATGTATATGTAAGTCTTTTACGGTAGGAAGTGTTTATTTGGAATGAATGTAAAGTGCCAAAATTCTGGAATGAAACTAAAGTGCTCAAAGCATTTTGTAAAAATTATGGAATGAAAGTAAAGTTCTAAAAGCTTCTTAAAAATTCTGAAATGAAACTGAAGTGCGAAAAGCATTTTTTAAAAATTATGAAATGAAACTATCATGCTAAAAGCATTTTTAAAAAATTATGAAATGAAACTGTAGTGCGAAAAGAATTTTTAAAAAATCCTGAAATGAAACTAAATTGCTAAAAGCACTTTTTAAAAATTATGAAATTAAACTGAAGTGCTAAAAGCATTTTTTAAAAAATTATGAAATGAAAAGTGCTAAAAGTATTTTTAAAAATCCTGAAATGAAACTAAATTGCTAAAAGCATTTTTTTAAAAATCTGAAATGAAACTGAAGTGCTAAAAGCATTTTTTAAAAAATTATGAAATGAAACTGGAGTGCTAAAAGTATTTTTAAAATTAAATGAAATGGCGAATTGCTAAAAGCCTTTTAAAAATTATGAAATGAAAGCAGAATCTGAAAAGAATTTTTAAAAATCATGAAATTAAGCAGGCGGTTTGAAAAATGAACCGCTTCTAGAGTGCAACATTCGAAGCGGTTAGTAATAAGAACCGCTTCTAGAACGCAATATTGTAAGCGGTTTTAGAAAAGAACCGCTTCTAGAGTGGACTATTCGAAACGGTTAGTAACACCAACCGCTTGTAGAAGTCATCCTCTACAAGCGGTTGATCTAACTCCGCTTGTAGAGATATTCTAAAGCGGTTCGTTCTCTGAACCGCTTGTAGAAGTCCTCCCTGTACAAGCGGTTGGTTCTAAAACCGCTTGTAGAGATTTTCTACAAGCGGTTGGTTATTAGAACCGCTTGTAGAAGTGCTCCCTGTATAAATTTGAAACGCCCCGCCCTTTTCTCACACCCGAAATCTTCTAAGTCCCAGTCCACCCCGCGTGCGCCGAAGCCTTCTCGCCACCTCGTCGCGCCGTCACTCCACCCCGGCCGCCGAAGCCTTCTCTGCCACCCCACCGACGCCTTCTCCGCCACCAAAGCGCCGCCACACCGTCGTCCAGCCAGGAGGACCGAGGTAGCTGCTTGTGCACGCGTCGTCCTCCTCTCTAGTTCTACCGCCCACCATCCATTCGTGAAATGCCCACAAGTGCTCGCTTGCTTGAAATTTTAATTCTAAATTAAACCAACACGTATATTTTTCACTTAGTATGGAATTACATAACAATGCATGTTTTCTTTTTCTTTTTATTATTTTGTTGTTTTTATTTAATTTTGAATTTCAGTTCTAGTTTAGGATTTGTATATAAATTTAACTACTAATTTCATCTAATTTTTATTTCAAATTTTAGCTATGTACATATTTTAGTTTCATCTATTTAGTTTTGCATATCAATTTTAGGTAGAATTCATATACAAAACGATCAAAACGATCAAATCATCACGATCAAAGCGACTAACTAATAAATATCATCACGAGTTCGTGTTTGATCCTTGGGCTAGTTCAACACGCCGTAGTACTTAATGCTTGGTGTAGAGATTTATGTAATAATATGCTTGTGTTGTAATCTGTAATATGGTTGTTTCAAAGTAATATGATATTTATGTCAACATTTTTTCGGAATTAGTATAGACGGCGCAACCAGGACGTGGTGACCCTACGTTCGATGAGGGAGAACAGTTCTTGTTGGACTCCATCGCGCTGGGTACCATCGAAGGTGATGGTAACGCTGCTGCCGCTGAGCCCGATAACACTGGTTCCGGCCAGGATGAGGTACAGCCAGAAGAATATAATCCCCGTAGACATGTTAATTAATCGCAACTCATTAATATAATACACTCTGACACGTTTGTACATATGTTTATGTATTTCAAGCCCCGTGCATCGAGCAACCAATCCAAGCATCGGGGACCTAACAAGAAGCCGTCCACAAAGCACGTGTTTACCGATGTTAACAACGAAGGGATGCGGTTGCCCCTCTTTTAGCGATTGGGCGTACAACAACGCTTGCGGTTACCACGTGAGGATCACGTCCCAATTAGCATCGAAAATGGGCGAAGTTCCTCAAGCTACCAAGGACACGCTCGGCAAGATATTAAGGAAAATTTCACATTTCCTCAAGGGTAGAAGACAAGGCCAAGAAATTTACTTTGAAGAAGATGGCAACAATGTTTGAGGCTTGAAGGCGTCTCTCACCGCAAGGGCGTGCGAGAAGGAGAAAGACCCGACTTCAACCAATTTCCTAAGTTGGCGGATCAGGAAGCATCCGAGGAGTTCAAGTTGTCGGTGAAGGCCGCCGCGAGTCGAGAAGAACAAGGCCAATTCACGGATGAAGAAATACCACCACCATCTTGGCACCGTGGTTACATCAAGGCTGTACCAAAATGGGAGAAGCGGGAAGAAGAATTAATGGCGAAGGGCGTCACACCGCTACGCTCTCGGGAACAGCGCTGCGCAATTGGTTCATGGGTCATGGGGAGCCTTTCGGATGATGGCAGTTTGGTGATGGCACCAGAGTACAAGAGGTGGCCAAAGGATTGTACAAGCCGTTGAGCGATCTCGGCGGTACATTGGTGCCAGACAGGGAGAATGACGAGCTAACACATGCCCTTGAAAACCCTGAGCACCCAGGACGGACACGAGGTATGGGCAAGCTGACGCCGTGGAAGTATGGTTTCGCGAAGGACGCACATACGTCTGAGGAGCGGCATAGAAGCAAATCAAGAGAATCACGTAAAGTGTACCAATTGGAACAAGAGCTCGAGCAACCTGTGCTAGCATCGGCGACATAGTTGCGCAACAAGTACAAATTGCCCTCAGCAAGCTTCAAGGACTAGGTCCGAGCAATCAGCCGGACGCTGTGATCAGCCCCTCCGCGGCGAAGTAGCTGCGCGTCCACCGGGGCCCCTAAAGCGGACACCTTGCTATCCCGTTATCCTGTGGATGACATAAGGGTTCGCCGCCAGTGTGAGCTGCATGTTGATGCGCGTAACCTCTCCATCAAGGTGGCTTACGGCATGGCATATCCGGTGGAGTGGGCGGATGTTCCATCGCAACGAGATACCCCGGGTTACTCAAAGGTCGCGATGGAGGAGGTCTTGAGCGGATTTGAAGAACTTCACTCGATATTCTTTGGAGGCGACAGCGTGACCAAGCTTGGACAGGCCCTCCACAATATCATCCTTTGGCGCAAGCGGTACATCATATTTCCGGTTGCTATGGGCGCGTCATCTCCACCACGGCAACCCACGCCTCCTCCAACGCCACCGCCACGCAATGCCTCGCCGAGAAAAGCAGGCGAAGCCCTACTCCACCACCAGCAGCTCTGTGTCTCCACCCGCTCCACGCAAGCCCTACTCCACCACCAAAGATCTCAAACAAAAAGAACCCCTAGGAAAACCACGCCTCCACCATCTCCTCCAGGAAGAAGCTCGATAATAGAATGAAGGCTCCCGCTTTGCTCCCAAGAAGGCGGAGTCCACCGATCGACCAAGGTAAAGGAACCTCCAAAGAGGGCATATGATATGAATAAGGAGGAGAGTGACGCGGTCACTAAAGCGTATGGCTGCACACTTCGCAAAAAGAAGGTAGAGCCAAAGGTACCAACCGATCCAAAAGCGCAGAACACTTGCGACATGTCGTGCAAAGCCATTTGCTGTGCCGCCCAACTATGAGCGGACAATAATTAAGGCTACAGAAGAATAAGCGTGGTCAAAGTGGCGGCAAAGAAGAAGAAGAGAGACCAAGATCAGGAGAACCTCGAGAGGTTTATGAAGGAGGTAGGACTCAGTTCCACAGCTGCAGCTCTTGGATTAATAGATGATATCCCAATGGCAACAAAGGTCAGATGGCAATTTCAGTTGGGCCGGGAGCTGATTGACCCAAATAAGATAAAGGATCTGCCAACCAAGATGCGGCAATTTCACGAATGGTACATGTGAGTCCGCTCAAGGAAGAACGATGTTCCCCTCCGTATCAAAGAAGATGATTTTTATCGGGGACAACACCATATGGCTCGAATTTGACGACTTATACAATATTTACCATGCCGACTCCATCAACGTGTCTCTCATGAGCTGCTGGTGCCTGTAAGTGTCAAGCTCATACTTTTACCGTGTGCTTCCTCGTACAATAGAATTGCAACTATTAAACTTATACCTTTCTATGTAGAATGGAGATACAACGATGTAGAAAAGAGAATATCTTCAACGTGGGCTTCATCGACCCAGAGATTGTTAACGAGTTCGTCTTTGGATACAACCGAAAGGAACTTGAAGATTACATTCTCGATGCATTCTTGGGACAGCACTACAAACCGTACATACTTACGCCCTTCAACCGAGTGCGTATATATACAACCTCTCGTTCTTATATTTTCCAAGGCATTTATAATACTACTAGCTAACTAGTTACATATATGTTGCAATACATGAATAGGTTTCTTTGGATCTCGCTTGTCATCAAGCTTGATAGCGACCAAATCATTGTTCAAGACTCAAAAGGACTCGTGAAAAATTTCAATTTATCATTGACACCCTAAACAGTATATAGCACATATATATCGATGGTTTTCCTTATTATATATATTGAAATACCTTGCTAATTATTCCAACTCGATAATTACCATTCATACTAACGCATCACACAGGACATTCATGCGGTTTGAAAGAAGCAACAAGGAGATTTCGAGAACGAATTTGATGTACAATTAAGCACTCGAGTGCGTATTAAAGAATATTAATATGCCGTAACAGTTTTTCATCCCAATAATCGTGGTCCTTTCAAATTTCATCGCAGGTTCTACAAGACGGGTGGAAACAACCTATGTGGCTATTATGTGTGCCACTATATGCAAAGTATTACCCACGGTGATGTGCCGACAACCAACGCCGAGGTAGTGTGCACATGTCAATTTCTTAGTACTTACACTTTAATAATTACATGTCCAGAGATTTATTTACCTCCGCTTTGTCACCCAACATCGATGTGCAAGGCGTGATCCCGCCGCACCGGGTTGCGCAATCCAAGAACAACTCATCGGCTTTATTGTCGGCGAGATTGTATCCACCAAAGCGAGTTCCACGCAAATGGTTGGAGAGATTGTCTGAAATAAGGACAGTGAACCGACATCAACGTCGACCAAGGGCACAAAGAGCGACGCACACAAGAAATGAGCTCAACATTCGCCCTTTTATTCTTTGAAAGTTGTAAAAGCGCGTGGCTAGCTTATTATTTCATGTGTTCATCGATCAACTTGTTCATTTTAGTGATCCGTAATTATCCGAATGAATACTAATGACTAATATATATATATATATATTTAAGTGTGTCAAAAAAACTCATGAATTTCTATTTATTTTAATTGTCAAAATCTATATCAAAAACCCCTCTGAAAACATATTCTATATTGAATATAATCAAAACGCTACGCTGTCAGACTTTTCACAAGCGCTTGGTAACTCCAACCGCTTGTGGAGAGTTTTCCACAAGCGGTTCGTAATACCAACCGCTTTTGGAGAGAGCCTCTCCACAAGCGGTTGGTAACACCAACCGCTTGTGGAAATGTCGAACCACAAGCGGTTCGGGGAACCGCTTGTGATACCCGACGGGGTATCACTCCCGGTTGCTTACAAGCGGTTCTAAAACCGCTTCTGAAAGCGGTTTCGAACCGCTTGTGCATGCCCGATCCGCAGTAGTGAAAGGATTGAAGAATAACTGCACCTGAGCTACATATCGAAAAGATGTTTGCAAACGGTACAGCCTAGCATCACATAAATCATCGAGAGGCATATAAGAACATATTAAAAACCTGCATGGTGGAATGCAAAACCTCCTCAGTTTTCTAGCCTCAATAGTCTAAAGACTATGCTCCATATAAATTTGTTTGCACTTACAAAATGATACGGTCAATCGCTTTTTTCCTTTAAATCTTTTAGTTTCAGTCAGTTCATACAAATTTTTATACTATTAAGTTCTTATCCATATATAATGTATTTACTTGGACCAATAAATGAGGTTCCTGTGCTATTTAGGGAATTTATTAAACTACTAGGGGGCATAGGAGTAGTATTACTTACCAACCCAATTTATTTGGCCTTTTCGTTGAGATTATTTTTTATTTGTATATCCTTATTCTATATTTTATTGAATTCTTACTTTTTAGCTCTCGCACAACTTTGAATAGCTGAGGTAATTATTGAGGATTTGTGTTGCATTGGTACCGAACTTTATATATGGTTATAAGCTATTGTAGCAATTTCCAATTAATTATTTTGGTCGTTCTGCCTGCTCTATTAGGAAATTACAAAACCGAATGATTATTTTGAGACTAATGACTGTTAAATATGGTGACTCATATCTACTATTTAAGATTTGGAAGATGTGTTATATGAATCCTAATAGGATTATGATTCCTACTTTCTTTCCGAGTAGAATTCATACTTGCTTTGCACGAGGACTAAGGGGCTACTTATACACTACTACAGAATGGTACATCACTATCGCTTCATCTGGGTCGGTTCTTAAGTTTTTAGAAAAAACGATTGTGATAGATGACTTAGGAGGGGTGTTAATAATAATCACTATCGATTCTCAAGTTAGAAGCGATTGTGATGTAGTACTGGGCATATCACAATCGGTTCTTACGTGAGAAGCGATAGTGATGAGTGTGCACATCACTATCGCTTCTCACATAAGAACCGATAGTGATGTGCATGATCACATCACTATCGCTTCTTAAGTGAGAACCGATAGTGATATGTGTGCACAGGAGAAACATGCATACAGAAAATGACAACACTATGAAAATAACAAGCTAATCTGATGGTCATGGATGGTGTCTTATATGTGCTCTTTGAATGCAACATCTTAGATTTCCAAAATGAACTAGGTCAGAAGCTTGCTAAAAGGGTGAGAATAGCACTGTAAATATTGCAATCGGTTCTCAAGTTGTGTCAGTCAGAAGCTTGCTCAATTGTGTCGGTTATTTTTAGAAAATCGATAGAGTTAATGCACTTATTAGTGTCAGTTTTATTTAAAAACCCAATAGAGATATCATTAGTGTCGGTTTTATTTAAAAACCGTTAGAGATAGTCCTTGCATTAGTGTCGGTTTCTTTTAACAAACTGATAGAGATAATCATTATTAGTGTCAATTTTATTTACAAAACCGATAGAGATAGTTATTGCATTAGTGTCGGTTTGATTTAAAAAAACCGATAGAGATAGTCCTTGCATTAGTGTCGGTTCTTTTCTCAGAAACGATAGTAATGTTCTATACATTTGAATTGGTTCCAATATTGAACTGATTGTGATGTTTCTATACATTTGTATCAGTTTCCATTTGAACCGATAGTGATGTATTTGTAGTTTGTATCGGTTTCCGTTTGAAACCGACAGTGGTTCCTCATGTTGTTCTATCGGTTCTTATTTAAACCAACCGTGTTGAATATATTTCAGTCGGTTCCGGTTGAAACCGATTGAGATGGAGGTCTTCCTCAGGACAACCCCTGCACTCACTAGCTAGCTCAGTCCCGCACTCAAGCCCACCGCTCCTCTCTTCCTTAGGCCACCGCTCCTCTCCTTAAGCTAGCTTGATCGATCTCTTCCTCAGGCTGCCGCTCCTCTCCTCAAGCCCGCAGCCAGCAGCTCACACGCCTCCTCAGGCCCGCGGCCCTCGCCCCCGCCCGGTCGAGCTGCAGCCCTAGCCCCCGTTCTCACCGCTGCTCGCCCTAGCCCTAGCCTGGTGGAGCTAGCCGAACCCTAGCCCCTGCCCGCACTGCAGCTCGCCCTAGCTCGATTGTCCGGTGGAGCTGGAGCCCTAGCCTCAAGCCCGCACCGCAGCTCGCCTCCTCGGGGAGAATCTTGCATGGCATACCTTGCAGATTTCGAAATGGAACTATTGTGTGCGAGGTTAGCTAAATCCATAGATGTAATTTTACAACTTCGACATATATGGCATCTCTGCGCAGGTACATTGTACAATACCTACGTGCGGGACTACAGATCCATTGTGTCTAATGGTGGTGATTCTTCAGGAGACGACTTCGCAAAAGTTAATAGAGTTGTTCTTGGATTGGGCACTGAATGTGTGGTGAAAGATATGTCTTCCATTGCAGATTGGGCACTGAATGCCTGATTTATTTTTTCTCTTGCATATTTCAGATTACTGAGTCTGTCATCATCAATGCCTTGCAACCCAGACTTAATTTGGACCCTACTCCATGCCTTGAAAGGCTTTGCAGCTCTGTTGTTAAGAAGGTAACCCTATTCTTTCTGTTTTTGGATATGCACTTAAATATATTGTTTAGGCTTGGAAAGTACGGTAATTTGGCTAAGAACAACAAGTAGCAGCCTAGGAAGGAAGGCAGTAGTAAATTGAGATCGCTATTAGCTACTCCAGCCTGCAAGTCTCCTGAATAGATCCATATGCTTGAACACCATCTTTATGGCTTGTAAAATGCACATGCATCTATACATTGTGAACTGTGAAGGGCCGGAGTTTGCTATTATCCAGAACTGAATCTCTGGATCAAGCTTAGTGCTTGGACAGCTTTTTGGTACTAGTAGCGCTATTAAAACCAAAACAGGATCTAGTAAAACTCACAAACACCAATTCTTGAATCTCGATGCCCTCAAATTCCTGACTGATCCAATAACGGATAAAAAGAGCTTTAGTTTGCTACATGCTCTAAATAGAGCTTTAGTTGTACATTACACTGAGAATTCATATTTATGTCACTGAAGTTTATATATTTATCATTAAAAATAGCATAGTAGTGATTGTGATGTGAACTGATTGTGATGTGGGCATAAATGAGAAATAGCACAACCCCTCATCACTATTGGCTCTAGCTCAAAACTGATTGTGATGAGGGGATCATCACAATCGGCGGTTCTGAGAAGGAACCAATTGTGATTATGCCTTTATCACAATCGGGCGAAAACCGATTGTGATAGCGCCGTCTCATCATTATCTAATGACTTTGTATCATCATCAGAATCAACTGTGATGATGAAAAAGAATTGATTGTGATGTACATTCCTGTAGTAGTGTTAAACCCAATGGGTAGTCACGGAAAACCCAAGCAACGAAGGAGCCACAAAACAACTCATTAAAAGCAAGAGGTGTATAAGAGTATTAGAGACTAGGTTATTATTTAGCACTAAATTCTTGTATAGAGTAAGGATCCAAGGGCCCTAAAAGATTTAAAAGGTTGTAAGAAAGCAATAATACCTTGGACTCTTTTGAGGTTGTGCTTAAAGAATTAGTTGTCGGCGTCGTCAAATCTTTTCTCTCTCATCGTGGTTGCTTCAACATTGTTGTTCTCTTTATGAGATTCATCTTTTCATTCCGGAGACCATGCATTCTCATGCTGTATCTTACAAAATTCTGATCCGATTCAGGGTAGTATTGCACGTAAGAAGTGTTATCAGAGTGTAACAGTTGGTATCAGAGCCAAGACCGGGTTAGTCCGATTTGTGAGAAGGTTGGTAAAGCGTCAGGTGGCTCAAAATCAAGATCGATATCAATGATGTGGAATCAAGTGGGAACATTTAACAGTGGAGGAAATTTTAGCGTGTGGCGATGTATGGTGAAGGATATATTTGACGAGCAAGAGTTAATCGATATTCTTAAAAGGGACAAACTGAAGCAACAAAGGAGCCACAAACCAACTCATACAACGCAAAGACATACGAGAGGATTAAAGATTAAGTTATAGATTATAGTATGACAAGGATCTAAGGGGCATAAAAGGTTCAAGAGCTTGTGAGATAGCAACTATCCCTCGTACTATTTTGAGGTTGTGTTTAAAGAATTTGCAGTCAGTCTTGCCGAATCTTTTCTCTAACGTCGTGGTTGCTTCAATGTCGTTATATTTATTCTCTCTACGAGATTCATCTTCTTCGTTCTTGATGCTGTGCACACTCCTTCCATGTCTCACAAAAACTCTAATCCGATCCGAAGGCCTGCTGTGCATAAGAAGAGGTACCCGAGTATAACAATGACACTAGGAGAGAAGTGACCAAAACATTCTTTTTTCGGAAAAATTCAAGATATACCACTTCATTCATTGTAACTTCAGAAAATAACACTCGTTATCTCAACGACAACAAATGGAGCAGTATATCCTGAATTTTTTTATTGAAAAAGGGCGTCACGTGGTTAGCTACGACTCCATATCTTCGGTTTCTCTGATCGCTAATACTCCCTCCGTCCATTTTTATAAGGCGTATTTTGACTATGCACAAGGATTAAGGTTGGGTTGAAATTGAGAAAGGTATGAGAAGAAAATGACTTAAATACCTTCGCTTAATTGTCTTGTAAGATGAAAGATGTACTCGGTGCGGATATAAATAAATAAATGCATATGATTGAGAGAGAATAAATAGGGACATAGAAAAAAAATCTAATTACATTTACATACAAGTTTTATATTTGTTAATAGAACCATTCAAAACATAAATATTATAGAGGTGAACGCATGGAGTACTATATTTCAACTATATTATTTCGCTTGACTTGAATGGCGCGGTGGGAGTTAAGTCGGAGCTATCATCTGTCTCGTCTCGTGTTCCACGGGGCTACAAATTTAATGGCTTCTCCGTGCTGCACGTGAAGGACCACCCTGCCAGCATCTGAATTCTGGCTAGCCTTCGTACCTAATTACCGCACGCCATATGGTCTCTTCTAGAGCCCTCAAAAGGATTTTTTTTAGCCGAAAAATATTTCTTACATCAATCTCGTACTAATTAGATGTGTTTGATTGCTTGTACTAAATGGTACATATATAAGATAATTTAAAAAAATCATCAATATGTTTGATTGTTTGAATGGTATCATTCTATATTGGATAGTAGGTTATATATTATTTTGAAGAATATTTTCTATAAATACTTGTAAGGACGCGAATCCACTGATTCGAACCCACTGTGTTTACCGCACTAGTCCCAGGATCAACGCTAGTGCACACAGCTCAACATTGGTACATATCACATCATACTCAACGATAATAGAAATAGTAGTTCATTTATTGATATAGCTAAATGTATGATCTTATGATCAACTTACATTATTAAGCTACGCAGAGCAAGACTGAAAATATAAGCTAAAAATTAAGCAGCGGAAAGTAGAAAACGTAGATAGCTCATCAGTTCACCACAGGCAACCGACAAGGCTCGGACCCTAATGACTCGCGTCCTCTTAGAACTCCTCCAACACAGGTGTAGATTCTTCAACTGTTGATTTTCGTTGTTGGCAAGGGTGAGTACTTAAGGCACTCAACAAGTTGTGCACAGAATGCAATTCTATGTAACTATATGCAAGGCTTATTCCAATGGATAGGCTATCATGGCTATTTTGCAATAAGCAGCATTTATGAACAAATACAATATATAGATCGTAAAGACTGTAAAACAAATAACAATAATAGATAGATTCAGCATTCTTTAAGTAAACCAGGTTTCCAATCCTAAATCAAATTCCATCTTCCACATGGCATTCCGCCATCCTAACCAAGTTGTCCAGTTAATTAAGCTAACCCTTAACTGTAATTCCTGATCATTGCTCAATACCGCGAGCACGGCTATCCGAATAGTTTCACACTCTGCAGAGGTTATGCACTTTACCCACGCGATACAACCAAACACCACCAAGGCGAGTGATTATAACAAAGCCTTTACAATACGCTGGCTTAACCCGGTACCACCCGCTAAGATTTCAACACTGGTGGGACTGGTTACCACATCCAGGACCCCCCTCTTGCGCCATGTGAATTACTCCATAACTCGGGAACTCACACCGACCAAGATAGTATCAAAGTTAAGACATTGCAAATTAATCAGCTAGACTGGCCTATACCAGACATGTGGTTGCATAATTGACTCAAGTCAAAGGCTTGCAAGGTTAAATCCTTAGAGTGATCAAGGCAAGACATCCACATACCCTCTGCCCATCGGGCCCACCTTGGCATACTCGCCCCTTGTCACTTGCCCCAATCTAAGTGATTATCACCCAAGTTGATTACCAAGCACCACGTGCCATCAACAATTCAACATCGTTGCGTGACATGACTCGCCACAAACAACTCAATCTCATCGTATGATCCCACATGACACACAAGTTCATAACGTTGTTCCATATTCCATTAATCAATATTAATTATCAATGATTCCAACACACGTGATGACGAGGCATGGCTAAGCAACTAATACGGTCTAACTATCCCATGTTGATTATCATTACTAACCAACTATAATGAACCAATCTAGGGTGACAATAGATCATGGCATACAATGACAAGGTAGGGTATATAAGTCAAGTGGGTAGATTAACTAAATCCCAATTTAGATTGAAACAATCGTATACTTGAAATACTATGTAATAAAGTAAAACAACATAGCATTTGTATAAACATGGGTTTAACATGATCAAAGCACAACTTGCCTTGGAATAGGTCCTGATCTTGATATGGAGCTTGCTCTTGAGTTGCTGGATCTTCCTCCGAAGCGTCGCACAATTCAACGTCTACGCGTACCGAAGGAGAAAAGCAAATAAATACCAAAATAGAGAGAAATTAAACTCCAAAAATCAAATAAAATTCACCATTAAATAGATCTCAATTTTAAATTTTTTTAGAAATTTAAATCACTCAAATCCGAGTTAAAATGCAAAAGATATAGCCTTTTGAAGTTTGAATAAATACTGAAATTACAAAAATTAGAAAATCAGAATTAACCAAATTATTTTTAGATTGAAAAACAGATTACTGCGTCAGCATGACGTCGGCCATGACCTGAGCCAAACGGATGGTGACATGTGGCATGGCGCATGCACCCGGTCCACGGGATCCCTTCTGGTCCACCGTGAACCCGGTGTATGACGCATCGGCGCCCGCACCACCACGCGGCACGATCCGATTGGTTCTGGAAGCGGCCCAATCTCAACCCTCCGATCGGATCTGATGGTCCACAACACTCCCCACGTACGGCACACGCGGCAGAATCTCACCCCTTCGCTACGGATCGAGCGGTTGGAAGCTTCCCTAGTGTCGATGGCGATGCGGCGGTGAAGAAGACACCAGAGTTGGAGACGACGATGGCGCAGTGACGAAACAGCGGTCCCACGGCGACGTTTCCTGGCGGCGCACGCGCGTCTCGGGACGGGGATCTCGGATCCGGTCCTTGGGTCGACGGAGACGGCGAGTCGGCGGTGTTTTTGGTCAAAAATCGCGGCGACTTGAAGATCCACTCCGGCGAGCTTCTACACGAGAACGGCGGCGGCTCGGGGCTTCAGGATTGCGGCAGACGCGCGGCGCGAGGTGAGGAGTTCAGCGCCCGCGTCGGCGCCTTAAATAGCCGCACAGGGAGGCGTGCGCAGCGCGGACTCCGAAGATGACTCCGTGGCGGCGGCGGACTCCGGCGGCAACACGGAGAGGTGACGCGGCCTCATCACAAACGTCCACGCGGCGTCCATCCAACGGTCCTGAGCGCTCGGCGACGCGGCGAAAACACAACCGTTGGATTTCAATCCAACGGTTGACTTTCGTAAGGTTAGGGTTTTGGCTAAAAGCGGGCTGTGCGGGCTATTTGGGCCGCACAGTAGTGGTCCGGCCTGTTACTGTTCATGAGCTTTTAAAAAGGATTTCTCTTTTAAAATAATTACAGAAATTCATTTTATTTGTTTCTGGCAATAAAATAATCAGGAAAATTTCAAGAAAATCCTCAAAAATACTTTGAGACATTTTTAACTTAGATGAAATATTTTTGGCACAACTTTTATTTTAACTTTGCATAAATTTAAATAATTTTCAACAAAAGTCCAAAACACTTAATTTGCAATTAATTCCAATAAATCCAGAAAAATCCAAATAAATTCCAGAAAAATCATAAAATGCACTAATGACAATAAAATAATATTTAGGCGAATTTTGGGATGTTACAATACTGAATTATTTCATTTACTCAAAACAACAGAATTAAATGATATAAAACCATCTTATTCCATTTAACGTTTTCTCACCGATTAAATACACCCTTAATCCATACACGCTCCACACATAGATGGAGACCACGTGCATGACTGAGCCGCACCAGTGCAATATTCACCCTCTTAGCTACAATGAATGACTGAACCACGTGCATGACTGAACCAGCATAGTTCCCTATTCTTTCAGACAATGAATGACGCGCATCTCTGTCCACCGTGTCAGCGAAGGGTAGCACAAACATATATCTAGAGGTGGATATCTAACCGAGTTCTTATTTTACGGAGCTTTTCTCCAAATTGTCACGATTTTATCTGATATCATTTTATTTATAGTTTGAAAGTATTTTTAGAACCGAAATAATGTGTCGAGCTAGAGCAAAATCTAATTTAATTTTAAATCAACTCATTTTAATATTTAACCACTTAACAAGTGTAATTGAACCAAGCCAACAATCCTCCTTTGAGTAGTATTTCTATTTCTCTTTGTAGGAGAACTAGGGGACTATATAAACACGAGGGTGACCATAGACAATCCAAACCAAGAAGCAAGCTACAAGCTAACTTATTCAAAGTAGAGGTACATAAAAGTGCTAGAAACTAGTTTTTTTATTAGCATTAGATTTTTATATAGGTTAAGGATCCGACGGTCCTAAAAATTTTGAGAATGTTGTGAGAGAACGATAATCTCTTGTAGTCTTTTGAGGTTATACTTAAGAAGTTTGCGGTTGGCTTTGAGAAATATTTTCACTCTTATCGTGGTTGCTTCGTCACTATTATTTGGTTCTCTCTACGACATTCATTTACTTCGTTCTTAATACCGTACACGCATAAACTTTGATTCGATCCATGGACTACTGCGTATAAGAAAAGATATATGAGTATAACAAAATGTCAATGCCCTAAAGCAAAAGGTACGAATTTGCAGTATCATGTAGGTAACTTTTTCTCTTATTTTATATATCCTGACGTATATATACAGTTGCGGACTCAAAATGGAAATATAGAGGTGCTTATGGGTTAAGCCAA
Organism: Otatea glauca; assembly: GCA_036346275.1. Taxonomy (NCBI): domain Eukaryota; kingdom Viridiplantae; phylum Streptophyta; class Magnoliopsida; order Poales; family Poaceae; genus Otatea; species Otatea glauca. The sequence continues at coordinate 146,824 of JAYEVK010000125.1, forward strand.
TGGTCTGTGAAGAATTAGTACGACCTCTTGGTAAGTTGATTCAGTTAAAATCTTATGAATTGCACCATACTAAATACAAAGACCAAAGCAATAGGTGGCAAGGCCATTGCAATCTTGTGCACTTTTAGATCCCACATGTATGTCTTCTCTCTTGAGTTGGTGTCAAGATTTTTTTCTATATTCAAGCCTTACAAATGTACTATAGATGTTAATTATATTCATAAGCATTTCATGAAACAACTTAGGAAATTTTAGGATAGCTAAAAAAGAAAGCAAGCTAGCATATTTAATACTAAATTACAACTAAATAACATCAAACAAGAAGATAAAAATCACATCAATTCTCGATAAAACGAGAAAATAGTGATACAACATTAGTGTGGGTAGCCAACTGTAGGGGCTGGAGCCCACACCCTGCCCACCCCATTGGGTCCGCCACTGTATATATATGGTATGCTTGTGGCACGGCCAGTACACGGGGATTACCAGCCCAGCCGGAGACGAGATGCAGGCCGTGCTCATGGCCCCCGTCTTTAAGGACAAGAAAGTTCACAGCATCCGGCGCAACGTTGCTAACCCGAGCGACAAGGATGGCATCACCAACTTCATCCAGTCCATCGTCGCCACCGACCCCGCCGCCACGAGCGCGTTCCACGTGCTCGACGTAGGCAAGGTCTCCGAGCTTTTCGCGAGCTGGCGCCAGGCCCTGAAAGCCGTGCGCCCGTACTACGCCGTCAAGTGCAACTCGGACCCCGCGCTGCTCGGCGCGTTGGCCGCGCTGGGCGTGGGCTTCGACTGCGCGAGCCGCACCGAGATGGAGGCCGTGCTCGCTCTCGGCGTCACGCCGGACCGCGTCGTGTTCGCCAATCCGTGCAAGCTCGAGACTCACATTGAGTACGCGGCGAGAGTTGGCGTCAACCTCACGACCTACGACTCCGAGGAGGAAGTTGCCAAGATAAAGCGTTGCCACCCGAAGTGCGAGCTTTTGCTCCGGCTCCATGTCCCCGAGGACGGCAATGCCTTGTGGAAGTTGGGCTCAAAGTACGGCGCTCACCTGAAGGAGGTGGCGCCGCTCCTGCAAGCTGCACGGAACGCTGGACTGGCCGTCACCGGCGTCTCGTTCCACGTCGGCAGCGGCGTGTCCTGCGTGGACGTTTACCGCAGCGCCGTTGAAATGTCACGCGCTGCTTTCGACGCCGCTGCGGCGCTTGGCATGCCGGCCATGCGCATCCTTGACATTGGCGGGGGCTTCAGGTCTTGCATGCTTGAAGAAGCCTCGGTGGCGATCAACGCCGCGGTCGAGCAGTACTTCGGCGACGTCCCGGGCGTTGAGATTATCGCTGAGCCAGGGCGCTACTTCTCCGAGACGGTGCTCACGCTCGCTGCGCGCATCATCGGGAAGCGCACACGCGGCGAGGTGCGGGAGTACTGGATCGACGATGGCGTGTACGGCACGCTCTGCTGCATCCTGTGGGAGAAGTACGTGCCACGCCCGAAGCTGGTGGTGCGCCGTGGCGGCGAGGCGGCCGTGCTGGAAAGGGCGGGCGGCGAGATGCACCCGTCCACGGTGTTCGGGCCAACCTGCGACTCGCTTGACACGGTGATGACGGGGTGCAGCCTGCCAGAGATGCACACTGGGGACTGGCTGGTCTTCCACGACGTTGGCGCGTACACCACCGCGTGCAGTTCCAACTTTAATGGCTTCTCCACGTCCAACATGAAGACTTACCTGGCCTACTGCAACTAGCAAGATTGGTTAGTCACCGTACCCGTCGGATGAATGTGATTTCGTTCTCTTATTTTTTTTCCCTCTCCGATGGTTAATTTATGAATAAGATTCCGCATGGAACACGGGAATTTTTCTCGATCCTTGCTGCAATTGGACTGTCCCTTATGAAATTTCTGCAAAAATTCTATTAAATTTCTGCATTTAAAATAATCCATATACTAAGGGCCTGTTTGGTACGGCTCTAGCTCCACCAAATTCATAGATCTGGTGGAGTTGGGTATTTGTAGCTCCACAGATCTGTGAAGCTGAATCTGTAGGTATATTAAGAGTGTTTTGGTAGATCATCTTATTTAATTTTAAGCTAAAAATATAAACTTAATTATATTTATTTTAGCCTATAAGATTCATATCTGAGGTGGAGCCAGAATCTGGAGCTCTACCAAACAGGGTCTAAACTTGGTGGACTTCCGGCCACCACATTCATTTGAGCCGAGAGTGAGCCGGTTCGAGCCGAACCGGGAAAAAAAACGTTCGGGTTATTTTTGTGAAAAAAAATTACGTTTAGGTCATTTTTCGGAAAAAACGTTACGGTTAGGTCCCTCTTTTGTGAAACAAAAATATATTACGCTTATGCCCTTTTTGTGTTTTTGAGCCTCGCGCTTAGGTCCTTCTTCGGAAAATCAAAATTACGTTTAGGTCCTTTTTTGAGAAAAAAAAATGGTTAGGTCTTTTTAATGGAAAAGATATATATACTACGTTTAGGTCCTTTTTTTTATTTTTTAGCATTCCGTTTAGATCCTTTTTAGGAAAAAAAAACCCGTTCAAGTCCTTTTCCGTCGAATAAATGAGAAAAAAACGCGATTACGTCTGTATCCTTTCAGACGTTTCGCGTGTTTCCTCGATTTTCTCGCGTAGGAAGAGACAATCACACGTTTTCTCGATTTTCTCGCTTGTGCAGCGACGGTCACGACGTGACACGTCGCGGTTAATTATCTAGTTCTACTGTACTGAATATATATTGATGACGGGTGAATGATTGTTTCAAAGTTCAAGCCTGGTTGCCAGAGATCGGATGCTGCTGGCCTGCTGATAGATACTGAATTATTGATGGTCCCATCAATCTGCCACCCACATTGATACTATATACAAGTGCTTTTTTTACTTGGTTTTTTTTTTAATTTTGTACAGCCTTCCGGGTACGGCTTTAGCTGTTAATTTTTGTAGCTTATATAAGATGAACTAACAAAATTATTATATCATGAATGTATTTTTAACGACAAATCTAACAACATAATATTTATATAGCCAATGTAAAAGATTTGATGGCACGGATTCTTGAAGGTAAAGTGAAAAAGAATGGAGGGAACATTAGCTAGGTAATCTTGACGCAAAAAACTCGATCTTCTTAGGATGGCATCCTTTGTGTCAATCTTACCGGTTCCGGGATATGCTGTAAAAATCCCATGAACCATAACACGAGATTCTCGATTCCTTCTCCATTTGGTTTCCAATTCACATTGGACACCAAATTCCAATTGTACTATATTTTTGTAATTAATAGTTACTGTGATAACCTGAAGGAGCTAACTTTTATCAGAGAACAGATAAAAATTTGTTCTTCACACCAGGCCGTTAATTCTGAGATAAATGTAGCTACATTTTGCTCTGTAGGGCACAAATGGAAGGTTGAAATGAGTTCCTTTTTTCAATAGAATTCAAGCCATTGTTATTCTGAAATTCTATTCGGAATAAATTGCAACTGCATGCCAGACCACATCACTCAAATAATGAAACTAATAGGACCTAAGTATACTGTAGACTTTAATTTCAGCTGACAAGATTAATTTGCTGTAACCATTGCACACGAGATTCCTTGCAGCAAGAAAAATCATCCATGGCCCCCCGCAAACGTCCTTATTAGGGATGGCAACGGGAAAATCCCCTCCCATCCCCGATCTTCGATAAGCAAAATTTTTCCGTCCCCGTCTCCGTCTCCGTACACAAGGCTTAATTCTCCCCCGTCCCCGATCCCCGATGGGTTTGTGGGGCCCCGACGGGGAATAATCCCTGAAAATGCTATATAAAAAATCACATGCTACATGAATGAATAACTAGAGTAATAGTGCATGTGTGGTTGAAGTGTGAGTGAATCACTAGAGTAATTCATATTTAGCATATTTATTAATAATAACCTCACATATATATTTTTTCTTTTGAAAATGATCATTTACTTCCACCTATTAGTGATAATACGGGGACGGGGACAGGGATCGGGGACAGGAAACGGTGGAACGTCCCCATCCCTGCGATCCCCGACGGGGCAATATTTTCTCCGATAAACCTCCGCGGAAAGAGATTTCTTTCATCCCCGTTTTCTAATAGGGAAATTCTCTACGGAGAAACGAGGATCTGGCCCGATACCATCCCTAGTCATCGTCTCTTCCGCTCTCCCTCTCTCCCTCCTGCGGCCCTGCCCATCGCGTCTCTCTGTGATCCCCAACCCCCCGACACCCATTATAGTAGTATTAAGACGCGACGATGCTTGGCAAGGAACGATAGGTGCAGATCAAATCACGGGGCATAGGCCTGGCAAGGCACGTTGTTAGCACGGGGATTGATGGAGCCATAAATATTTTGGAGCTGTATACATAGGACTAAGGGTTTGTTTCTTAGATCTCTAGCTTTGTATTTCTACTTTTACCAGATTCGTGAAGTTGGAGCTATACGTATATTAAGAGTGTTTAGATAGATCATCTTGTTTACATTTTAGACAAAAATATAAACTTAATTCACTTTACTTTAGCTTATAAGTTTTAGATCTCAGGTGAAACTGAGATTTAAAGCTCTACCAAACAGACCCTAATTGTGGCAACAAGCGCGACACACATCATTCCAGCAAAGTTGAGAATCGAAGTAGTTTTAAACTTAAAAGCAAACGCTCTACTTGGTATCAACCAAAAACTTTCATTTCTGAAATTTAAAAGCCCAACAGTTTAATTCAAATATTCAAGGACTGAGCAAACAACAAGGCAACAAAACAACAGCCACCGTTTAGTACTTCGGCAAAATCTTCTTGCTAATGCTGGATGCTGGCTTCTTCAATTTTTCTTCTTTTCTTGCCCTGATTGCCCCCACAACCACACACATGGCGAAGTGATCACTTTTCTAGGTGGGTGGTGTGGGAGCTGAGTGCGGCAGTTGGCAACTGTCGTGATCGGGTAGCACAGAAGTGGGTGTCGCCGCGAAGGGGGCGCGGCAGGAGGCGTGGTGTGTGCAGAGTAGGTGTGCAGCACGTGGGAGCAGTTATGCCACGGAGGGAGAGCACGGGAGGTCCTTCCGCGCTAGGGAAGCGCGGAAGGCAACTTTCGCGGTGGGTAGGGAGCTAGCTTTGTAATTTTTTCGAGAGGGAGTTATTTTTGCAAAAAAAAAAAGAGGCCAAGGGGGCCAGAATATTGATCACTTCGCACACGGCCAGACCTTCCCAGCACTCAAGGGGTTCCCATAGCGGCTTGTCGGCGAGAACTAGCAATCGCCAGTCCTGTCCATCCTGTCCAGAAGGTGGCTCTGCTACTGAGCTTGGCAATGCATTCCCGTCCAATGCATCATGGTCATCATCGTCGCCATCGTATGTGCATCAACATTGTATTTTTAGCAAATTTTGGTGTGTTCTATGTGCTCTTTTTACAGCATGTATTTCTTTTGTACATGAATGCTTTTAGAGATATTCAAAATCTTGTGAAACTCTTTTGGATTAATACAGAACATCTTTGTTGGATAAATTTTACACTGCGAGACTTTTTACCATCCTTGGGAGGCACCTCAATTTATATTGAGGCTAGTACCAAGAGGTAAAAAAGATTTAAAAGGTGAAGGTATCAACTTTTGATATTACCTCAAAGTAAATTTTAGTACCTTGTTCTAAAGATAGTAAAAAGTCTCTTGCACTGCACATGTACCGTTGTGCATGAGTGCATGCATGATAGTAAAAGTTCAAAATTCCAATATTTTCGAGTGTGGCACTACAAAATGGAGTATGGTACAAGGATTCAAATTCTGTTTTCGGATAAAATATCGTCCGGGACCGGAATCCGAAATTTCGGTGAAATTCGGGTATTTCGGACAAATCTCGTTCGAAATCCAAAAACAAAAATTCAAATCCAGTTTGTTTTCTACCTAAAAATACGAAATTTCGTCGAAATATCCTGAAATTTGGCCGAATTTCAACTAAACGAAAAATGATTCAAATGATGTCAAAAATTTTTGAACTTTTGTTTGGAGGTTCCTGACAAATCAATGATATTCTCATAAAAATTTCAGAAGATTATCTTATTTGAGGAATTTTTAAAAATTCAAAAATTGCTACTGTCCTGATAAAACATTAACCGATAAGTTTGATTCGAATGAAAAATGGTACAAACTATGTTAGAAACTTTTGAAATTTTTTGTGCATGGTTATGATACATAATTAATATTCTTATAAAATTTTCAGATGAGATCAAGCTTCATGAATTTTTAAAAATTCAGACAGTGCAATTGAAGGCTGACCGACAAATTTCAACTGAATGAAAAATAGTTCAACCATTCTAGAAAATTTTTAAAATTTTTATAGATAGTATTTATGCATCAATAGTGTTACCATAAAATTTTCAAATGATGATCAAACATGAAAAAAGTTAAAAATTCTGACACTGTTACTACCTCGTTTATGCTAATTCTATTTTTATTTTTAAAAGATAACATATGAAGTTAAAATATTTTATAAATTTTTTTGTTTGATCCTAGACTTCTTAGGATTGTTCCATAAATTTTTCATAGCATTAAAAAGCATATTCAATTTTATAAAATTCTAACAGTGTTTCTGCCAAAATTTTAAAATGTTTCAAAAAATAAGTTTTTGGACAAATTATCATCAAAGATCACTTTCTTATGGGTTATTGATGTAGTGGAAGTCAAATATGGCCATAAAAAAACCAAAATCAGGAATTTTTTTCATGAATTTTCGCTCGGTTTGATCGAAATCTCGCCGAAAAAATCAAATTACTATTGCATTTTCAAAAATTTTCAAACTTTTTTCCCGACCAGTAGTTTAGGTCTCGGGTGGGCCCAAAATCTGAAATTTTGGCGAAATTTTGCCGAAATTCGCCGAAATTTGGATTCCTGGTATGGTTTGAGGTCTTATATATATGCCATACCTCCAGAATGATATATGCCATTCGCGACAATTAACTTCTTGCCGCCACCCACCACTACTACAGAATGGTACATCACTATCGCTTCATCTGGGTCGGTTCTTTAGTTTTTAAGAAAAAACGATTGTGATAGATGACTTAGGAGGGGTGTTAATAGTAATCACTATCGGTTCTCAGGTTAGAAGCGATTGTGATGTAGTACTGGGCACATCACAATCGGTTCTAACATTAGAACCGATTGAGATGTGCCATGCACATCGCTATCGGATCTTAGATAAGAACTGAGTGAGAACTGATAGTGATGTGTGTGCACATCACTATCGCTTCTTACATAAGAACCGATTGTGATGTGCCTCGCTAGGTTATTTATACCCCTCAAGCTGAACTCTCCTCTGTTGTTGTTCCAGAGCCTAAGAAAACAGCTATCACCCGAAAAAACAGCACATAGTCTGGTTGGAAGCAATACTTGGGTGAGAAAATTTGAAATCCTCAAGGTTGGGTGTTAAGAGGTGAAAGACCAAGATGGCGAACATAGGAGGGGTGAATGGTCGCAACTTTAAAACATACCCCTAAAAATAATCCAAACAAGCCTGCGAAGAAAACACGCAAAAGGAGCTGATCAAAATGAGTCAAAATGTTGTCTGACCGGTGCTACCACTGGAAGCCCGGTAGAGCCGCTTGAGGGGTGGTATCACAGGGCTCAAGAATAGCGAGAAAAATCAGCACGACCTTAAGGCAAATTTTTAGTGATCTTTTGATCGGTTGGATGAAAACCCATGAAACTTGGTAGATAAGGTCCTCGGGATGTCAGGAACTTATTTCAACCTTCAATCACAAGGATTGACGTCAAAGTTCCGACCTTTTTGCCCGGGAAGGAAGAACACACAAAGTTTTGAGCAAAACGAAAGAACTTGAAGGACCGAGATGGCGAAAAGAGGGAGGGTGAATGGTCGGAAATAAAATTTCCCCTAAAATACTCCAACAAAAACCTCGACAAGATCGCTCAAAGGAAATCGTGAAAAACCAGACAACTATGTGTACCCCAAGCTTGCATGGATAAGTACCATAAAATATGTGGGGATTTTTGTCGGGACCTGAATTTGCAAATCCGGACCCTCTGTGTATACCGCACTAGTCCAGGATCACGCTAGTGCACACAGGCTCAACATAGATGCTATCATAGTCATACACAGCGGAATATAGCATAACTTCAATAATTAATAATAACTGTTGTCTTACATGAATACTGCCTCACAGGGCTTAATTAAAAAGTATCAATGAGTAGCAGCGGAAATAAAATAAACGCAGATGGCGCTCGATTCGCCACGAGCAAACCGACGAGGCTCGGACCTAAGCATTCGCATCCAAGTAATCTTCCTCCACGAAAGGCGTAGATTCTTCCTCTTCTGAAGTTGTTGTTAGGGTGAGTACATAAAGCACTCAACAAGTTGTGCACAACAATGCAAGTCTAATATTCTATATGCTTGGCTTAATCCAAAGGAATGGCTAATAAGGATATTTTGCAATAAAGCAGCATTTAACAAGGATACAGTAAATAGATTGGAAAGCAGTAAAACAAATACAGTAATTAATAAATTCAGCATTTCTGAAGTAACCAAGTTTCTCAATCCTAAATCATTTTTCACTTTCCATGGCACCTTGCCATGCCAACAAGTTTTTGTTTAACAAAAGTCTAACCCTTAACTGTAATTCCCGAGCATTGCCCAATACCGTGAGCACGGCTATTCGAATAGATTGTACACTCTGCAGAGGTTATGCACTTTACTCACACGATACAACCAAACACCACCAAGGCGAGTGATCATAACAAAGCCTTTACAATGCTACACCTAGACCCAGTACTGCTCGCTAAGGTTTCAACACTGAAGGGTTAAACCACCACAACAGGGCCCCCCTCTTGCGCCATGTGAGTTAAACCGTAACCCGGGACTCACTATTCACCACGACAGAACCGAAATCTAGGTTTCACAAATTATTCAGCTAGACTGTCCCATTCCAGACATGTGGTTGCAAGAAGGACTCAGGTCAAAGGCTTGCAAGGTTAAGTCCTTAAAGTGATTAAGGCAAGACTTCCACATACCCCTGTCAACCCTGGCCCACCTTGGCACACTGCCCCTTGCCACTTGCCCCAATCTAAAATCATTACCACCCCAGTTGATTACCAAGCACCATATGCCATCAACATTTCAATCTAGATGTGTGACCTCCTCGCCACGACAACTTGATATCACTGTGCGACAGCACATGACACACCAATTCATAAACATTGTTCCATATTCCATTAGTCAAGATTAAGTATCAACATTCGGACACATGTGATGACGTGGCATGGCTAAGCAATCTATGACGGTCTAACTAGCCCATGTTGATTATCAATATTAACCAACTATAGTTCCACATCCTAGGGTGACAAATAGATCATGGCATATAATTGACAAGGTATGATTTAAGTCAAATAGGCATATTATCTAATTCCCAGATTAATTGAAATCATTTATACACATAAAATATCATGCATAAAGTTTAAGAGACAAAATAGCAATTTGGTGAAAATTAGGTGCAACATGATCAAAGCACAACTTGCCTTGGAGTAGGTGCTGGTCTTGCTCTGAGCTTGGGTCTTGAAGCGATGAATCTTCCTCCGAATTACCGAGCAGTTCAACGTCTACGCGAAACGATGCCAAAATAGCAAATAAACATCAAAACAGAGAGCAATCAAACTCCAAAAATAAAATAAAATTCACTAATAAATAGATCTTAATTTTACAAATTTTTAGAAATTTGAATCACTCAAATCCGAGTTAAAATGCAAAAGATATAGCGTTTTGAAGTTTGAATAAATACTGAGAATACAGAAAATAGAATTTCTGATTTTTCTGAATTATTTTTCTATTGGAAAAGATCTTTATTGTGCAACGCTGATGTCAGCTCTGGCCCGAGCCAATCAGACGCTGACACGTCACCTCGGCGCACAGACCCGGTCCACGGAACCGCCTCTGGTCCACCGTGGACGCGGCTCACGGCGCCTCGCATCACGTGCCCGACACGCGGCGCGCATCGACTGGCTGCGACGCCGCCGTGTCGATGCTCGACACGCGGTGTGCATCCACGCGACGATCTGACGGCCACCAATCTACCCCTACGTGTCACTATCCTGACCGCTTATCTTAGATCTAACGGTCCATTTTACCGGAGAGGTTCACTGCTGATGAGGATGACGCGGCACGATCCGGACGGTTCGGCAAAGATCCAACGGCTGCGCGAAGCTCCGAGACACGACGGCGGGCTTGCACCGGAACGGAGGAAGACGACCACCTCAACGGCGTTTCGGCGCGACTCCGGCGAGAAGAAGCGGCAGACTCGACGTGGCACGACGTGAGGAACTCATATCTAGAACCCTTGCGACGGACGGCGGCTTGACAACGGCGGAACTCAAAGAAAACCGCAGCGGCGAAGAGCAAGCTCCGGCGAGCTCCTGCGAGGCTACAGCGGCGACTCAACGGCGAAGGCTAGCACTGGCGGATGCGCTCTGGAATGGCGATCCTCGGGGTGCGGTCCGCGCTTTAAATAGCCTCGGCGAACGCCCAGAAAAGGCAACCCTAAAATCATGCAGCGGCAACGGCAAGCGGCGGCGGATTCGGGAACCGAATCGGAGACGATGACTGCGGTCCGTCCGATCTGCGATGAACGGCTATGATTCCCCCGAATGTGATACGATCCGATCCGCTCTTTCCAAAATCAACGGATGCGATCAGATCTTTCCAAAACGAGGCAAGGAATCCTCACCGCGCGATCTTGATCCAACGGCCGAAGGTGCTAGGGTTTCGCGAAAGGAGACATCCGTCTAATCTGGATCCAATGGTCCATACGCGAGGCACCGGGGGAACGGGCTGACGGGCCGCACCGCGATGGGCACAAGACGCACAAATCTTGGGCTTGGCCCAAGATCTTATTCACTCTGATTTTCCAACGCTTTTCGATTTAAAATAATTCCCGAAATTAGATTAATTCATTTAAGGCAATTAAAATATCAAGAAAAATCCAAGAAAAATCTCATAAATACTTTGAAACATTCTGAACTCAAATAAAATATTTTTGACAAAACTTCATATTATTTTTATCTATATATAATTAGTTTTCACCAAAGGTTCAATATACTTAATTAAAATAAATTCAAATAATTTCTGGAAAATCCAATAAATTCAGAAAATCACCAAAATGCACATAAGTGAAATTATAGGCCAAATTTTGGGATGTTACAATTTTTGAGTCGCAATACTGGTTGTCTAGTGTCCAAGATAAAAAGGAATCAATTCAAACTCTTGCTTTTAGAAAGGACATCAATTCAAATCACAAAAGTCACTTTCAGAAAAGCAAAAGCAGAATTTCCAGAACTTGTCCTCAATTTGCACAGGAGGTTGGTGGGTTTTCTGCAGCTCACAAAATTTTGAGACTTTTTCTCCCTATGAGCATCAGATTCTTAAAGAACTCCACCAAATTTCTCCTTAAAAAGCCTTACAGAAAAAACAGGAAAAATCTAAGAACACAGTCTGGTCAAGAACTTCGAGCAGAAAGTTTGGGGCTCGGTTTTCACCTCATGGCGCCCAAACGGTGCAACAAATGAACTCCAAAATTTTTCTACAAGTGGACATCAGAGTCCCGAACCACCTCCAACAAGAATAACTAGAAAAAGATTTTTCTAGATTTTTATAGAAATCAAACACTGACTACTGCACGAAGAACAAGTTCTGAACAAAGTTGGAACTTGAAAGAAAAGATGTTCTCTACTCAACCCAAGAGTGCAAAAGAGATGTAAAACCATATGAACACACTCAAAACATCCAAGATCAGCAACATATAGAAGGAGGGGAGGCAAATCCAAATTACATGAAAGTAAATTGCGAGAAAGTAATTGCGGGAAAGTAAATGCTGAATTTAAATTGCGTAAAGTAAAGACATAATGTAAATGCGCAAAATAAATTCAGAGGTGGATGGATAAAACTTTCATTTCTGGAAGGAGAGGTTACAAAGCCTCACTTTCATGTGAGCAAAGCTCAAAAGAGCATTCACAAACCTCAAAACCTTCAAGGAGAGGAGGCTACCCCTCCACCCCTATTTATACTACTCTTGGGCCACCTACCACCCTTGGATGAGTCCCTCAACCCAAGAGCACTCATCTAAGGGCTAGGATTAACCCACACACACAGCCATGCAAGGGCTAACCCAAAACCCACACACATACCGGGTTTTCTTGCACGGTTTTCAAAGCATACTACCTAGACCCGCTAACCTATCAACTAGACCTCAATCCGACGGCCCTCATTGATCCACGCGGCATCTAGCTTGCATCATCTCCTTTCCTTGTCTTCTTGACTTGCCCGGACTCCGTCTCCGATCATCTTCTGGTGATCTCCCAACCGTCTGGATCTCCGACGCTCCTCGCCTAGTCCCGGTCATCCTCCGCCTCACCATGACCTAGCACCGTCGCCCTGCAACCATCAAAGACAGGGAAAAAACCTTTCACATAGCAATGCCCACAATGATGTGCAATAAACCATCCAACTCATCACTACCGCATCCATACGACCGGTACTGCCACTCCTGGCAAAGACAACTCAAAATGCTTCATTTTGAAAATCAATCCAAATCAAACTCAAACTTGAGCACACCTTGCTCAAATAAAGTCAAATACTCATCACAAACATGGATGGACCTCCACATGGTCCTTCAGAACTTGATTCAAGACTTGCTCATAGGGTTTTGATGATCAAGAAGATCCTGGATAGACTCTCACATGTCACAGCAAGCAAAAGAACAAATCAAACCACAAGGAAACTCGAGTTTCAAAATTGCATATTCAAGAACGCAAAAATCAACTTCTTGCAAGAAGAACGCACAGATTGCCTAGATGATTGAAAACATAAATTCAAGAGAAGAATCATTCATCAAACATCAACCTCAGCAAAGATTCGTAAGCATTTAGAAGGAGAGGAGGCAAGTCCAAATTGCGTAAATGTAAATTGAAAGAAAGTAAATGCGGAATTTAAATTGCGTAATTTAAATGCGTAATGTAAGAGCATAAATGAAAGAGATCTTTTGTGGAAAACATTTTCATTTCTGGAAAGAGAGATTTACAAAGCCTCACATTCAAGTGGGTAAAGCTCAAAGGAGCACAAAACCTCAAAAACCTTCAAAGAGGGGAGGGCACCCCTACCCCTCTATTTATACTACTCTTAGGCTGCCTACCACCCTTAGATGAGTCTCTAAACCCTAGAGCACTCCATCAAGGGCTAGGATTGACCCGCTCCCATAGCCATGCAAGAGCTAACCTAAAACCCACACACATAACGAGTTTTCTTGTATGATTTTTAAAGCACACTAACTAGACCCGCTAACCTATCAACTAGACCAAGATCTAATGTTCCTCATTTATCCATGCAGTGCCTAGCTAGCATCTCGTCCATTCTTTGTCTTCATGGCTTGCCACGACTCCGTCTCCGATCATCTTCTGGCGATCCTCGATCGTCTGAACCTCCGGCGCACCTTGCCTAGTCCCGATCATCCTTCGCCTTACCATGATCTAGCATTGTCATCCTGCAACCATCAAAAACAAGGAAACTCCTCACATAGCATTGCCCACAAAGATATGCAAGAAATTCACCAAAGTCTATACTTCGAAATTCATCTTTATTCGTTCAGGCTGGTGCTACCGCCCTCAGGTCGGTAGCACCGCCCATAGTGGACCGGTGCTACCGCACTCAGGCTGGTAGCACTTTTCTGCGCAAACACCAGAAAACACCCTCTTCTGGAATTTTCACACCGCTCCAAGGGCCAGTGCTACCGCTCGCCCGGTAGCACCGGGCTAACTTGGCCAGTAGCACCGCCCTGCCAAAAACCCGAAAATGCCCTCTCTGATTTTTCCACACCGCTCTGAGGTCCGATGCTACCGCTCGACTGGTAGCGTCGCGCTACCATGGCCGGTGGCACTTGGAAAACAGAGAAGACTTCAAATTGCTTCCATTTGAGAATCCAATTCAAATCAAACTCAAACCAGAGCAAACCAAACTCAAATTTAGTCAAATACTCATCACAAACCTGGGTAGACCTCCACATGGTCCTTCAATCTCCCCCTTGATGAGTATATTGACAAACATCACAAAAGGCATAAATTTGAGTTTGAAGAAGATAGAAGGAAGCAATTTTAGTTGCAAAGTCAAACTTGGTTCAAAGAAGAGAATTTAGATCATGACCAAGTTGACGAAAGGGATTTTGGAGCTAAAGCTAAACTCAAGAGGATTTGGATTTTGGAGTTAAATTTAAGAAAGAGCAAGTTTTCCACAAAAACTCTAAAATCCAACCATTTGTGCCAAATGTGATTATGATCCATAATAAATAGCAAAGATTTACAAAGATCATAAGAACCAAATAAGCATTCACATTTTTATCTTTTTAATGATGCCTTTTTACTATTTCTCCCACTTTTGGCAATATAGGCATCAAGATTTCTCTCTTTTTATGTATGCATGAAATGCAATCTAAAGGGGTTTGAAGATTATCCAACTGATCATAATGACAAGATATGACACCATGCTTGTCAATTTCAGAATATGACTAAACTAAGACATGTCCAAGAACATATACATTTTGTTAACAAGCTTAGTTTACAATAGTTCATTTTAGCAAGATTTGACAAGTGCAAAACTTAGCAAAAGTTTCAAAGCTAGAAGCAAAACCATTCATAGGATCAAATGGAAAACCTAGAGTTCAACCTACTAAACACTTTGGGGAATCTTGAAGTGCATATAAGGTCCTTCGAGCTCATTTTTCAATTAATGCAATTTTTTCTTCAATTAAAAACATAGCGGGGTGCAAATGTTTGACATTATTTGCATTCTTTACCCACTTATGTTTTTGTTATTTGTATTTTTTTTAAAGGTTGACTCAAGCCATTTTCAATCATCTCAAGAGTAACTCTTAAGAGAATGATCTTGGTCATACACAATATATTCCAAGTTCATCCCATGTGCAATGGGAAGCAGTCTCGTGAATATAAAGTGTTGAGATCAATTTTGCACAAAAGAGTCAAATTTTTTTTGATTTCAGTTTAGCACATATGAGCAATTTTGAAGGACTCAAATATGGATCAAACAAGTTTCACTCAAGTTGCTATAGGGACTCTAGAGAACTCCAAAATTGCACAAATCATGGTAAATACCCCTAGAGAAGAAACTTAGCAAGAAAAAGCAACATGTTCCATCAAGTTTTCATTTAAAGCTTTCAATTTTCAAATTTTAACAAGCTTATCATGATAAATGAACTTGGACATATCTAAGCTCGTGATTTTCTTCATAAGATGTAGCATGGTGTATTGCATGAAGATTAAATCATTTGCATAATAGACAAAGCTCATAAAATAGAAAATGCAATCTATATGCAATGCATGAATAGATTCCCAAACTCACCCTCAACAAGTGAATCAATTTTAAGCTCAAATTTGGTTAAAGTTGAATTATTAGCAAAATTAGGCATAAGGAAAACCCAAATGAACTCAATAACAACCAACCAGAAAGACAGAATGAGGAGAAGAAGTCGAGAAACTGCAAACTGGGTGGTTATAGAGCATAGAGAAGATAGTAGAGAATACTATGGCTTAGACTTGCTCTCATCTTCTCCAATGACTAACATAGAGAAACTGACTCTAGATCCCAAACTAAGGAGTGCACACAGACCTTGTCTACCCAGGGAGCCCAACACCTGCTAGACTTATAAGACTGTGAGGGAACTCAACCTAGAGAGAAGAGAGAATATCTAATCACGCATGATAGCAACCTAAAGCACAAGATGCGAGGTCCATGCAAAGCATGCCAAAAGTCTAAGTGTAGTGAACTCAACTCAGGAAAATAAGCCCATAAACACCTAGAAGAAGCAAAAGAAAAGAAAAGAAAAGCTAAAAGAGAACAAATTATACATAATATATAAACCAGCTCCTCCTCACGATAGGCCGTAAGGGCTCACGACTCAAAGCTCACTCCTCAAGGCAACAAATCTGGAGCAATCCAAAAGCTTGGTGAAGATATCGGCTAACTGGAGGTCACTCTCTACAAACTAAATCGCGATATCTCCCTTCTCCACATGGTCTCTAAGGAAGTGATATCTAATATCAATATGCTTGGTTCGAGAATGCTGCACTGGGTTCTTAGAAATACAAATAGCAGAAGTGTTGTCACAGAAAAGTGGATATAACATCCCAAAGTTTTCTTTAATATTATTTTATTGGTTATTTATGCATCTTATGATTTTCTGAAATTTATTGGATTTTTCTGGATTTATTTGAATTAACTTAAAATTAAGTATATTGGTCTTTTGTTGAAAACTATTTAAATTTATGCAAAGTTAAAATAAATTTTGCCAAAAATATTTTATTTGAGTTCAAAATGCCTCAAAGTATTTTTGGGAATTTTCTTGGATTTTTCCTGACATTTTATTGCCTAAAACAAATCAAATGATTTTCTGTAATTATTTAAAATGAAAACTCGTGGAAATTCGAAGAATAAAGAACGGCGGGCCCATTATCGTTCTCGCACCTACTGGCGCAAGGCCCATCGGCGACTACGAGATCCTGTTTCGAGCTGTCGGATTCAGATCCATCGGTGGATGCGGTTAGTAGAAACCCTAGTCTCTGTGGACCGTTGGATTTAGATCAAGCGGGTAGGATTGAGGCGTACCGGTTCGGGACTCCCCGGATCTGGGCCGTTGCGGAAAGCGCGTGGGTGGTTAGGATCGTGCCGCGTTTGGAGATCTTCGTGGCCGTAGGATTGCCATCGAACGGTGCTGCGTCATTGTCTTCGCACAGGACTCAGAGTCGTGGCCGCCGTGGATTCTGTGTCCAAATCGCCGCCAGAGAGGGGTAGCGAGGCTATAAAAGGGGGCACCCGGTTCGCCTCCCTACCGCAAACCGAAGCCCTAAGCTAGCCTCTTGAGAGCACCGCCGTTCGTCGTGAATTCGTGAAGATTCGTCGAGCGTTACCGCAGCAAAGAAGCCGTCGATTCGCCGCCGTTAAGCCGACGCAAGGCCCGAGACTGATCGCATCTGCTTCGCCTTCATCCGAGACATCTCGTGCACGCGTCCGTTCTGCCAGAGCACCGCCAGGGGGAGAGATCACCGTGGAGCCATCGCTGCCGGAGAAGAAGGCCTCGCCGTCGACGAACCAGTACCAGAACTCAAGGTCTCACCGCGTCATCAGATATGCACCATCGAGAGCTTCAAGTAGGTGCCCTCGCCGGCCGCCGGCGGTGACCACAGGGTCCCGTGTCCGTGGTGGTGACGTGGCTAGATGCTTCGCTGACGTGTGGTGGCCATGTGGGCAGAATCACTGAGATGCTGCGTGGGCGCTGTGCTGGCACCGAGTGAGTCGAGGCGTGGGACCCGCAAGTCAATGGTCCAGACCCGCGTGGACCGGGTGCACCGTGAACCCGAGGATGTTCGTGGACGCAGTCCATGGACCAAGGGCTACGTGGCAGCGTCTGGTTGGTCCAGGTCAGGGCTGATGCAATAAATCAATTTTTCAATCTATAAATAATTCAGTTAATTCTGATTTTCTAATTTCTGTATTTTCAATATTTATTCCAACTTCAAAAGGCTATAACTTTTGCATTTTAACTTGGATTTGAGTGATTAAAATTTCTAAAAATTTGTAAAATTGAGATCTATTTAATGGTGAATTTTATTTTATTTTTGGAGTTAATTTTCTCTCTGTTTTGGTATTTATTTGCTTTTCTTCTTCGGTACGCGTAGACGTTGAATTGTGAGACGCTTCGGAGGAAGATCCGTCAACTCAAGATCAAGTTCCAGAATAAGACCAGAACCTATTCCAAGGCAAGTTGTGCTTTGATCATGTTGAACCCATGTTTATACAAATGCTATATTGTTTTTACTTTATTGCATAGTATTTTAAGTATACAATTGTTTCAATTTAAATTGGGATCTAGTTAATCTACCCATTAGATCTATATACCCTACCTTGTCATTTGTATGCCATGATCTAATTATCACCCTAGGATGGTTAATTAATAGTTGATTAATACTGATAATCAACATGGGCTGGTTAGACCGTTGTAGTTTGCTTAGCTGTGCCACGTCATCATATGTACATGAATTATCAATGATTAATATTGACTAATAGAATATGGAACAATGATGTGAACTTGTGTGTCATGTGAGGTCACACAATGAGATTGAGTTGTAGTGGCGAGTCATGTCACGCAATGATATTGATTTGTTGATGGCACGTGGTGCTTGGTAATAAACCTGGGTGATAATCACTTAGATTGGGGCAAGTGGCAAGGGGCGAGTATGTCAAGGTGGGCCCGATGGGCAGAGGGTATGTGGATGTCTTGCCTTGATCACTCTAAGGACTTAACCTTGCAAGCCTTTGACCTGAGTCAATCATGCAACCATATGTCTGGAATGGGACAACCTAGCTGATTAATTTGTAAAGTCCAGATTTTGGTACTGTCGTGGTGACTAGTGAGTTGCTATATTTAGGGTAGACTCACATGGCTCAAGAGGGGGGCCCTGGATGTGGTAACTAGTCCCACCAGTGTTGAAACCTTAGCGAGCAGTACTGGGTTTAGATGGAGCATTGTAAAGGCTTTGTTATGATCACTCGCCTTGGTGGTGTTTGGTTGTATCGTGTGGGTAAAGTGCATAACCTCTGCAGAGTGTAAAACTGTTCGAATAACCATCCTCACGGAATTGAGCAATGCTCGGGGATTACAGTTAAGGGTTAGTTTAATTAAATGAGAAATATGGATGGGATGGCTGGACGCCATGTGTAAGGTTGGAAACTTGACTTAGGATTGGAAACTTGGTTTACTTCAGAAATGCTGAATCTATGTATTACTGTTATTTGTTTTACAGTCTTCATAATCTATTTATTGTATTTATTCTTAAATGCTGCTTATCGCAAAAATAGCCATAATAGCCTTTTTCCTTTGGAATAAGCCTTGCATATAGATACATAGAATTGCATTCTGTGTACAACTTGTTGAGTGCTTTATGTACTCACCCCACAATAACAATAATCAACAGTTGAAGAGTCTACACCTTTGTTGGAGGAGTTCCAGGAGGACACGAGTCATTAGGGTCCGAGCCTTGTCAGTTGCCTGTGGTGAACTGATGAGCTATCTACGTCTTCTACTTTCCGCTGCTTATTTCTTAGTTTATATTTCAAGTCTTGCCCTGCGTGGCTTAATAATTTAAGTTGGTCACAAGATCGTACACTTAGCTATATCAATAAATGGAGTATTATTTTATTATCATTGTGTATGATGTGATATGTACCAATGTTGAGCTGTGTGCACTAGAGTTGATCCTGGGACTAGTGCATTAAACACAGTGGATTCGAATAAGTGGATTCGGGTCCTTACAGTGGAACACTTGCTATCGCTAATCCGAAGTCCCGCAAGGTTGATCTCATCTAGAGAACTTGGCTACAATAACTGGATGCAGCAACATACTCGGCTTCAGCGGTGGACTGTGCAACTCCGGACTGCTTCCTAGACGACCAAGAAACAAGAGAAGTGCCAATGAATTGGCAAGTGCCAGAAGTGCTCTTCCTATCTATTCTACAGCCAGCAAAGTTGGCATCAAAAAATGCTCTAAGGGACAGACAAGAAGAGGATGAGTACCAAATACCATAATCAGTGGTAGTACGAAGGTACCTGAAGATGCGCTTCACCGCCTGGCGGTGAGAGACGCGAGGAGAAGCATGAAATCGAGTGCACAGACACACAGTGAAATGTTTGTCCAGCCTTGAAGCAGTGAGGTACAAAAGGGAGCCGAGCATGCTCCGAAACTCCTTTTGATCAGCAGGCACACCATCCTCATCCTGCTCGAGGACAGCAGTGGTGGCCATAGGAGTCATCACTGGCTTCCCGTTAGACATATCGAAACACCTCAGGAGGTCTCGGGTGTATTTGCTTTGATGCAAGAATGTACCTCCCGAGTCTGTTTGATTTGGAAGCCAAGAAAGTAGCTCAACTCGCCCATCATACTCATCTCAAACTCTGTGCTCATCACCTCAGAAAACTGAGACATAAGCAAATGAGATGAGACACCAAAAATGATATCGTCCACATAAATCTGGACGAAAAGAAAATGCAACTCATGATGTCTGATGAACAGAGTCTTGTTTACTATACCCATCTTGGAGTCATGGCTGAGAAGAAAATACTTGAGCCTCTCATACCATGCTCTGGGGGCCTGCTTGAGTCCATACAAAGCTTTGGAAAACTTGTATACATGACTCGGAAACTTGGGGTTCTCAAATCCTGGAGGTTGTTTGACATAAACCTCTTCCTCAATATAGCCATTGAGGAATGCACTCTTGACATCCATTTGATAGAGCTTGAAGCCCCGGGATGCAGAGAATGCAAGCAGGATCCTAATAGCCTCTAGTCTAGCTGCAAGGGCAAAAGTCTCTTCAAAGTCAAGACCCTCAACTTGAGAAAAGCCCTGTGCAACCAGCCTAGCCTTGTAGCGAATGAAAACCCAATCCTCACTCTGCTTGTTTTTAATACCCACTTGGTCCCAATGACATTATGACTAGATGGACGTTCTACAAGCTGCCAAACTTTGTTCCTCTTGAAGTTTTCAAGTTCCTCATGCATAGCATTAATCTAAGATTCGTCAGATAATGCATGAGTCATATCCTTTGGCTCAAACGAGGCAACAAAGGCAGAGTGAAGGCAGAAACTGGACAAACCTGATTTTGAGCAAGTGACCCGCTCAAACAAATTGCCGATGATTTGATCAGTTGGATTAGAACGCTGAATATGATGGGGAGGTCAAGAAGCAGAAGTGGCCTCTACCTCATGCATAGAAGAGGTAGGAGCAGAGCCACTAGCTGCATGAGAGTCAAAAGCCAAAGGCTGGCCTTCCTGAGGTGCAGAAATGGAAACAGGAGGCACCTCAGGTGTAGAAGGACTGGATCAGGTGGAATACCATCATGTCCATCCTCATCCTCTACAAAGATGGTCTCGGAGGAGGAGGAAGAGCCTGAAATATTAGGTCTAGCTCCTGGGCTAGCAAGGTCACCTCACATGTCTCTATGATCCTATGCACACCGCAACTTTAGACCCTATAGCTATGAGAAGAAGTCGAATAACCCAGAAAGATACCATCAGAAGAGTGAGACTCAAACTTATCCAGGGTACCAGACTTCAAAATGAAACACTTGCAACCAAACACACGAAAATGAGAAACACTAGGCTTTCGCCCATACCACAACTCGTAAGAAGTGCGGTGTAAATGTGCTTTCAAGAATACGCGATTTGAAACATGGCAAGCAGTAGCTATAGTGAAGGACTGAGATGGCGAACAGAGGGGGGGGTGAATGGTCGCAAATAAATTTTCCCCCAAAATACTCCAACAAAAACCTCGACAAGATCGCTCAAAGGAAATCGTGAAAAACCCGAAAAACTAGACAACTATGTGTACCCCAAGCTTGCATGGTAAGTACCATAAAATATGTGTGGATTTTTGAGTCACAATCCAACTCTTGCTTTTAGAAAGAACATTAATTCAAATCACAAAAGTCACTTTCAGAAAAGCAAAAGCAGAATTTTCAGAACTTGTCCTCAATTTGAACAGGAGGTTGGTGGGTTTCTGCAGCTCACAAAATTTTGCGAACTTTTCTCCCTATGAGCATAAGAGTCGTGAAGAATTCCACAAAATTTCTCATCAAAAATCCTTACATAAAAAACAGGAAAAATTGAAGAACACAGTCAGTCAAGAACTTCGACCAGAAAGTTTGGAGCTCGGTTTTCACCTCATGGCGCCCAAACGGTGCAACAAGTGAACTCCAAAATTTTTATGCAAGTGGATATCAGAGTTCCACACTCCTCCAAGAAGAATCACTTAAAAAGGATTTTATATATTTTTATAAAAATCAAATACTAAATGCTGCGCAAAGAACAAGTTCTGAAAAAAGTTGGAACTTGAAAGAAAAGATGTTCTCTACTCAATCCAAGAGTGCAAAAGAGATGTAAAACCATATGAACACACTCAAAACATCCAAGATCAACAGCATTTAGAAGGAGGGGAGGCAAATCCAAATTGCGTGAAAGTAAATTGCGAGAATGTAATTGCGGGAAAGTAAATGCTGAATTTAAATTGCGTAAAGTAAAGACATAATGTAAATGCGCAAAATAAATTAAGAGATGGATGGATAAAACTTCCATTTCTGAAAGGAGAGGTTACAAAGCCTTACTTTCATGTGGGCAAAGCTCAAATGAGCATTTACAAACCTCAAAACCTTCAAGAGGAGGAGGCTACCCCTCCACCCCTATTTATACTACTCTTGGGTCACCTACCACCCTTTGATGAGTCCCTCAACCCTAGAGCACTCATCTAAGGGCTAGGATTAACCCACACACACAACCATGCAAGGGCTAACCCAAAACCCACACACATACCGGGTTTTCTTGCACGGTTTTCAAAGCATACTACCTAGACTCGCTAACCTATCAACTAGACCTCAAACCGACGGCCCTCATTGATCCACGCGGCATCTAGCTAGCATCATCTCCTTTCCTTGTCTTCTTGACTTGCCCGGACTCTGTCTCCAATCATCTTCCGGCGATCTCCCAACCGTTTGGACCTCCGTCGCTCCTCGCCTAATCCCGGTCATCCTCCGCCTCACCATGACCTAGCACCGTCGCCCTGCAACCATCAAAGACAAGGAAAAACCTTTCACATAGCAATGCCCACAATGATATGCAATAAACCATCCAACTCATCACTACCGCGCCCATACAGCCGGTACTGCCACTCCTGGCAAAGACAACTCAAATTGCTTCATTTTGAAAATCAATCCAAATCAAACTCAAACTTGAGCACACCTTGCTCAAATAAAGTCAAATACTCATCACAAACATGGATGGACCTCCACATGGTCCTTCATATAGCCTCAGCCTAAAACTTCCTTTGAGTACTGTACTCATCTAGCATCGTCCTAGCCATCTCTACCAGGGTCCTGTTCTTCCTTTCCTCTACACCATTTTGCTGAGGGACATAAGGAGAGGAGAACTGATGCTCTAAACCAGACTCCACACAGAAACTCTCAAAATAGGAGTTCTTGAACTCCGTACCATTGTCACTGTGTATAGATCGTAGGCCACCAGGGGGCTCAAAAGACAAACTATGAACCAAAGCCCTAAAATGAGTAAAAGTCTCATCCTTCGGCCATGAAAAACACCGAAGGGTACCTCGAAAAATCATCAACAATGGCAAGAACATACCACTTCCCACCCACTGACTGTACTCTAGCTGGACCAACAGTGTCCATATGTAAAAGCCGTCCTGGTGTATCAGTCATCACAATAGTGACTGGGGGATGAGAAGCAGCAACCATCTTGCCAGGCAGGTAGGGAGAGCAAACTAAGTTTTTGACCATTTTGAGTTTGGGCAAACCACGAATGAGGTCGTTGTTGCTAACTCGGGTCAAATGATCAAATCCAATGTGACCAAGTCTCCTATGCCAGAAGGAGAGATCACGGGACTCTGAAGCAATCAAACACCGAAGGGATTCTCTAGAAGAA
Organism: Otatea glauca; assembly: GCA_036346275.1. Classification (NCBI taxonomy): domain Eukaryota; kingdom Viridiplantae; phylum Streptophyta; class Magnoliopsida; order Poales; family Poaceae; genus Otatea; species Otatea glauca. The sequence goes on from JAYEVK010000125.1 coordinate 170,365, forward strand.
ACAAAAAAATCAGCACGAAAGACTCTCCCAAATCTAGAAATCCCACAAACTAACCCTCCTAATGAATCAAGGATTCTACAGGCATTACTCTTAAAACTCACCTCGAAAGAGTCATCGATAAGCTGAGAAACAGAAAGCAAGTTATACTGTAGCTTACTTACTAAGGCAATATCCTTAAGAATAAATTTTTTATTTATGCAGATGGTACCTTTAGCAATGACTCTACCTGAAGAAGCATCCCCAAAAGTGATCAACTCATCACTGGGGGCTCGGACTAGGGAAGAGAACTAACGAGAATCTCCGGTCATATGACGAGAACAACCGGAGTCGACAATCCAAACATCTCCCTTCCCAATCCGACGAACCTGATCAAGACACAAGAGAGAGAGATGACTCAGTACTAGGAAAGAGTGAAGACCTGGGAACCCAATACTGAACCACATGACGCCTCAAAGTACCAATCACAGAGGAAGAAGAGTGGACTCTAGTGTCTCTCTAACGTTCAACCCTAACAAGATCAGTAGCAACTCTAGTAGATGATCTTGGAGCTGGAACTGGGTTGGGCCGCCGTGGTGCAAAAGCCGGACCTCCCCAGTGAGGCTGCCTAAAACTCCTACCAGAAAATACCTCACGCCGCTGATATCACCTCGATGAGAAAAACAAGGGATATCAAGAGGAAGGCGAAAAGACTGACCACGAGTAGCTCTAGGTTAAAACTCGACTGAACAGCATGAGAATCGAGTCCTGGACGCTGCCCAAAAATAGGCGACTCTCTAACCCGTCTAGAAGCAGTGCGTGCCTTAGGAGCACTCAAGGTCTGGGAATAACCATGAATACCTCTAAGAGCAATGACACGCTCACGCCGAGTGATCTTGGCGCGTCTGAAGTAGAAGTCTACTAGGTGACCATCATTTTTATAGAAGGTGCATGTGTACTTCGCCTTGCTAGAGGCAGAAGCAATAGGAGTAACAACCTTCTGGTCAGAAGTCTCATGGACAACCCCAGCAGGCCTAAACACAGTGGTACTCACTCTGGGAGCTACCACAATCTCACCACTCTTGGAGCTGCGCACAATGGTGGGAGGATGCGCCCGAGCGTGCTCCAAGTAGTCAAATCCTAGACCCTGATTAAATCTGCTAATCTTGGATTGGTCTAGAATGGGATTGAGCTTCTTCTTGCCTCCTACAAACTTCTCGAGAGTGCTCATGAGATACTCACACTTCCGGAAGAAAGAGGTACACGAAGAACAAGGAAGAGAGGAAGAAGAAGAACCAAAAAGAGAAGCTCTCTCAGCACATGTATTTTTCAACCTCAGCACGGCTGCCTCAATCTTGAGGGCCTCACAAGAAATGCAAGAAACATTTCTAACCTTATGGGCTTGGTCTTCTATCTTCTTCCTAAGTTCGACTTGGATTTTATCCAAGTCCCCCTCAATCTCAGCACATCGCAAGCAACTTTCTTGTGACTTATCTAGTAAGTCCTTAGCAAGTTTAACACACTTGACATTCAGAGATTCATTGTCAAGTTTTAGTTGCCTACAGCCCTAACATGAGTTGACTTGTCCTTAGAAGCATGTATTTCAAGTTCATCGTTTCTAGAAGAAAGCTTCCTAAGGTGATCGCTCATGGCATTAATTTCAGCAAGCAATTTAGGGCAATTAGCACAAAAAGGAGTGGAGTGAGCATGAAGAAAATTAGCATCTATAGACATGGCATCAACAATTCATTACTAGCATTCTTCAACCTAAGACTGTCTAGTTCAGACAACACACTATCATGCATAGTCCTTAGGTTCTCCAACTCCACAAGAAGAGCATCACATAAAGAACAGTCATCAGTGACTCGAGAGGGAGAAGATCTAAGAGAAGCTAACTCCCAAGTCAAGGTACCTACTTCCTTCTCTAGCTCCATACACCTAGCTCTAGCTCTAGCATGAAATTTCCCTAGTTTGCACAAAGATTCATTGAGTTGGTCATCGGAGGGTACCTCGTCCGAGTTCGCTGTAGAGCTTGGAGTCGCTGATGCCATTGGCGTCTGCCATGAAGCACATGCCGGAGAAGTCGTCACCACTTTTCTTCTCTTGCGGTTCATCCTCGCCCTCGTCGCTCCATGTCACTGTGTCGGAGAGGTTGATGTCATCAAGCGTGGTGAGGACGCGGTGGAAGAGCTTTTTGTTCTTGGAGAAGTTGCGGTACTTCTTCTCACGCGCCGGCTCGCAAACTGGAGGCTTCTTATTGCGGTTCTTATCGATGTAGTCATTCTTTGCCGAATCGCCGGTGTCGATCTTGGCCTTCTCCAGTTTGGGGCAATTTGCCCGAATGTGGTTGGGGCCACCACACTCGAAGCATGTGATCATGCCACCTCTCTTCCTCTCTCTCATCCTCTTGTATGCATGAGAGAATTTGCGAGCCAAAAGAGCAAGCTCATTTTCTGGAAATTTTCCCAGTTGGTCATCGCTTAGCTCGTAAAGTGCGGAGAGGGAGAAACCAGCAGAAAGATCAAAGTCAGATCCAGTGGGATCAGTGACCAAGGCCATCGACCGAGATTTCGTCTTGCAAGAGACGATATCGATCTCATGAGTCTTGAGATGGGAATAAAGCCCATCAAGAGTCAGAGTCGACAAGTCGGTAGTATCCTTGATGGTGGTCACTTTCATCTCCCAAACTCGAAGATCGAGTGCGATCAAGAAATATCGAGCATTATCCGAGTTAGGGTATATGCAACCGACTGCTCGGAGGTCGCTCAAAATCTTTATAAAATTACCAAAGCACTCATCAAGACTCTCATCAGCATGTTATTCAAACTTGTTGTACTCACGCTTGAATTGGTCCTGTTTCACCGTCTTGATTTGGGTAGTGCCCTCATGATAAGCATCGAGTCACCCAAATCTGATAAGCAGAACGAAGGTGAGAAATCCTATCATACTCACTGCGGCTAAGACCCTGTATGAGGATGTTCCTTGCCTTAGCGTTTGCCTCAATGCCAGCCATATTGCCGGCCGTGACGTTTTCATCAGCAGGAACCTCATACGGGAGTTTCACCTTCTGCCATATCAGGAAGCCCTGGGCAATGATGTATGACTCCATTCGTGACTTCCAAAATGGAAAATCAACTCCAGAGAAAATAGGAGGCTTGGTGGAATACTTGTCCATCGTCATGGCTCTTGAGACCGGTCAAGATCTATGAAAGAGCAAAATCGGCTCTGATACTAATTGAAAGACCGAGATGGCAAACAGAGGGGTGAATGGTCGCAACTTAAAAACTTACCCCCAAAAATAATCCAAACAAGCCTGTGAAGAAAACACGCAAAAGGAGCCAATCGAAATGAGCCAAAATGCTGTCTGGCCGGTGCTACCACTGGAAGCCCGGTAGCACCGGAGTACGATAGCACCGCTTGAGGGGCGGTAGCACCGAGCTCAAGAACAGCCAGAAAAACCAGCATGACCTTAAGGCAAATTTCGAGGAATCTTTTGATCGGCTGGATGAAAACTCATGAAACTTAGTAGATAAGGTCCTCGGGATGTCAGGAATTTATTGCATCCTTCAATCACAAGGATTGACGTCAAATACTCATCACAATCCTGGGTAGACCTCCACATGGTCCTTGAAGACGGTAAATTTGAAGCCCTAGCTTGAGGAGATTTCTCCTCTTTTCCCCTCATTTGTGGTTTTCTTCAAAATGTAAGTATTCCTTCGAACCCCTTCAATATTGCACTAGGTAATTTCGATATGTCGCAAAGAAAGTTTAGGTTGCACTGGAATTGTGTCTATCCTATCAGATTTCACACCCTTTATTTGACAAGAACACATCCATTTAATTATCTTTGTACTGCTCTCATGTTATTTTGGGATTGTTGTTGCTATCATATGATGAATGTTAGAGTTTATGCTGCATAACCTACGTCTCTCGTTCGAGGGTGTTTGTTTATAAATATGCCGAAATGACATATTTATAAGCAAGCAGTCTTGAATTGTTCACGTTTTTTGGACAGTTTGAGGATATGTGGTTTGGGCAAGTTCCTGAGCTGTTGTACAACTCTAGAGTAGATTTCGGTAGCATCTCCCTGGTGTTCTTCGGGTACACACCCCTCTTGACTTGTTGTCGAGACGTGTATCTGAAGAACAATGGGGAGATGCTATCGAAATTTTCTCTGGAGTTGTACAACGGCTTAAGAATCCTCGAATGGGATTAGGACCTAACCTATTTAGACATTAGGAGTCATCATTGGTACCCTTATTTTGTTTCATTGATGTCAAAAGATTTGCAAGCTACTACATTAATTAGGTTATTTGATATCATTGTTGATGATCGAAATGTATGTCACCTAACTAGGGAATTGGAAGCTCTTAACTAGGGAAGAAGGTATCGGGAGTATATTTATATATCTTGGAATCCGTCCTCTATTTTTCAAAGGTAATATTGATGAAATGATGTCTCAATATTTGAAATAGCTAGCTAGCTGTCGCTCCAGTTTTCCTTAATTTATTGTGCGTAGTTTAATTGCAGATGGACCATAAAGAATGGATGTATCAGAAAAGCCGTGTGAGTGCTGAATTTCAGAGGGGTGTGAAGGAGTTCAAAAAAAATTGCAGAAGAAGACATGGTGAAGAGGGGTGCAAACTTCATATATTATCCTTGCATTGATTGCACCAATCTTAGGAGATTTAACAACTCAGCTCAAATTGAGAACCACTTGTTTCGATGTGGCTTTATGAGGAATTACATGTGTTGGATCCATCACGGGGAGACAAGTAGTACCCTTCGGGTATGCAATGAAGATATGGTGGAACCCGATAACTAGTTGCAGCGTGATATGTTTGAAGAGGACAATTTGGAGCAAATATTGCGGGATGTGGAGGAAAATTACACGAAAAGAGAGTTTGAAAAGTTTAAAAGCTTGATGGAAGACGATGCCAAACCGTTGTTCTCAGGTTGCAAAGCGGAATACACCTAATTGAGTTCGGTCCTTGCATTGTTCGAACTAAAGGTAAAATACCGTTGGACAGATACAAGTTTCAATGCACTTTTAGTTCTTCTATCAGACCTGCTTCCGGAGGGAAACGAGTTGCTAACAAGCATTTATGAAGCGAAGAAGCTACTATGTCCCATGGGAATGGAAATAGAAATGATACATGCATGTCCGAATGATTGCATCTTGTATCGTAACGCACATCAGTAACTGCACGTTTATTCAGTTTGCGGTGTGCCCGGTACAAACAAAAGGAGAAGCGTATGACAAAAAGCGTAAGAGCCAGGACGACGATGGTGAAGAGGTCACTAAAGGTGCACCGGCCAAGGTGTTGTGGTACTTACCCATCATTCCCCGTTTGGAGTGGTTGTTTACAAATCCCAGAGAGGCAAAATTGTTGCGTTGGCATTATGAGTCTCGAAAGGAGATGGCAAGCTGAGACACCTCGCTGATTCAGCTCAATGAAGAAATATCGATTGGAAACATGAGGAGTTTGGTGCCGAAATGAGGAACATAAGATTTGGATTGAGTATCGTTGGAATGAATCTGTTTGGTAACATTAGCATTCGTCACAGCACCAGGCTAGTTCTGTTATGTATCTACAATTTCCCTCCTTGATTGTGCATGAAGTGGAAGTATATCATGATGTCGTTTCTAATCTCGGGAGCCAAACAGCCAAAAAATGATATTGATGTGTACCTTGCACCACTGTAGAGGATTTGGAAAAATTGTGGGATGAGGGGGTCGTGGTGTGGGATGCTTACAGAAGAGAGCATTTCACCCTATGGGCTATGGTATTTTGCAACATAAATGATTTCCCAGTCCTTGGTAATTTGGCGGGCTATAGTAAGAAGAGAGCCAAAGCATGTCCTATTTATGAAGAGGAGACTAAGAGCTTGTGGTTTCCGAATTCCAAGAAAACTGTGTACATGGGTCACCGTAGGTTTCTACCTCGAAGTCATCGATACTGTAAGATGGATGACAAATTTGATAGGAAGAGGGAAGTTCGTTCGACCCCGCAGCCTATTAGTGGAAGGCAAGTATATTCACATATGGAGGATATCGATGTTCAGTACAGAAATAGCCGTAAATCTGTTTATCCTAGGATCATGTGGAAGAAGAGGTCGATATTTTGAGACTTACCATACTGTAAGGAGTTAGATGTCCTGCACTGTATTGATGTCATGCATGTTGAGAAGAATGTCTGCGACAATTTGGTTGTCATCCTGCTGAACATACCTGAAAAGAATAAGGATGGTGTGAATGCTCGTCGTGACATAGCATACATAGGAATAAGGCCCAAGCTTGTAGTGAAAGAGGAGGATGGAAAAGGTCTGTACATCCTCCTGCATGCTACGCCTTATCCAAGATGGAGAAAAAAAACCTCTGCAAGTGTCTCCAAGGTATTAAAGTTCCATCGGGCTACTTCATAAATATTAAGAAGCTTGTGTCCATAGATGATTTAAAGTTGTTTGGTATGAAGTTTCACGACTGCCATGTCTTGATGACCCAAATGCTCCCTGTTGCAATTAGAAATATTCTGCCAGAGGATGTCAGGTTGGCAATCACGAAGCTATGTTATTTCTTCAATGCGATTTCCTGCAAAGTTATTGACCCCGATGTGTTAGACAACTTACAGAGTGAGGTGGTGCAGACTCTATATCAGCTTTTGATGCATTTCCCCCTGTCGTTCTTCGACGTCATGGTCCACAATATTTTTCCTCAAGTTGCGCACTTCTTGCAGGCACCTACCAAGTGCCAGCTCACCCTGACGGAAGACGAATTTCCTGTTGAGGCTGCACGTGGGGTTGCATTTCCATGCAACGAGACCGACATAGTGCATGGTTAGCCTTTGAGGAAGGGCTTCATGAGGGTGTAGGTGGAAAACGTCCACGAAGACTTCTTATCACATGTGCTCGAATTCCCCCCAACGAAGATATCACCACTCTCAAGCAAGCACAAATGTCGTTCATCAAGTGGCCCACGACGGGTGTCGTACTGGTCAAGGTAGAAATCCTCCACATCTTCTATATCATTCCAGTAGTACTGCAATAAGTTACATAAACACGTGCTTCGTAGGTTCCTACCATACCCTGTGCCTGCTCTTGCTCCCACCACCATGACGAGTCCTACGCAGAGTGCAGAGCTGGCGCATAAAAGGACTAGCACGATAGCCACAGAACCACAGGAGGCCTTGGAGACTCCTTCTATCAAGAAGGCAAAGCTGCTAGAGGCCACAACGCCCCCTGAAGTACATGAAAAGCCCCCTACCCCGACCTCAGAGACTCCTTCTACCCAGATAGGAAAGTCGGCAGAGGCCACAAACACCCCTCAAGATTTTAAGGCCTATGTACATGGAAAGCCCCTTTTGGCTACTAGCCAATTGAATGCTCTAGGCAAGTGGACTTGTATGCTCTATAGGTGGTACATTGACAGAGTGAATAAGGCCGAACGGCGTATTGATTACAATATGAGGTACAGAAGGGGATATTTCCACCGCGACGACCATGGGACATTCCCAGTCAGTTTTGACGATCTGTTTCATTTGTACCAACTGATAGCCATTGATATTTCTACTGTACAATCTTGTACACTGTGAGTATCGTGCCATACAACATGAGCTTATGACTTTTATAGGATTTCACATTATATTTTTTAACATTGAACATGAGTTGCAGGGTAATGAGGCAGCGAGCCGTGACTTGTCAACAACTAGTTGGGTTCGTTGAACCTGAGGTTGTGTCCATGACCATGGTTAGGCTTCAACCGGAGTTCATTGCCAGCTACATCAAGAGGGCATTGAAAGCTGAGTCGAAGAAGGACTTTGTTCTATTCTCGTACCACGAGGAGTAAGTAGTACTTTACCCTTCAATTACTTGTACACACTTAAACCGTATGTGAACTTATTTCCTTGCACTACATACCATTTCATAAGCAACCATTGGGTTCTACTCGTGCTCGATCCGAGTGACAACAAAGTCTATACTTTTAACTCGCTCGAGAAGAGATCGATGGCCTACACATCAAGCCTGCTTTAGAGAAGTAAGTACACTACTCTTACCTAATACTTTCTGAGTTTAACTACGTTTATTTTTTTTGACTCAATGACATCTCTCCAATGTATGTAGAGGTTTCTCAGCCTATGTTGCTTAAGGAGGGACACACGATGACAAAAAGGGAGACAAGCTGGAGTATAAGCGCTTCAAGGTACAAGTGCCTATCATATATATGATTAATTTTTTCTGGCATGTATTCTTCATCTCTTAATTTCTTTTTTCTTCACAGTGTCATCAACAGGCAGCGATGACCTGTGCGACTTCTACATCATGCATCACATGCTGCTCGTGGTCGACGACGTAGATATTTTCCCTAAGGTATATGTACATGCATAATAATACACTTAGTCTTTTATATTTAAATTTTAAAACTTAAATGAATGCACTCATTTCTATTTTTCAGATGATCGATATCTCCCAAAAGAGCTTACAAAGCAAAGAACTCAACAAATTACAAGACCACTTATGTCAATGGTATTGGGTAGAAGTTATATCGGAGGACGGTAGGGTTTAGAGATCCTGAAGGCTCTTACTAGTCCACATGTAAACAATATTATATACGTGAATGCGATATGCATGTGTATTGACTGTTAAGCATGTTTGTGTTTTATATTGTGAACGAATGTGATACACGTGTTGTAATAAAGTGTTTGTGTTCTGTGAATGTGATATGTGCATACTGCGTGTAATCTGCACTGTGTGAATGTGATATGTGTGCATACTGTGTGTAACATGTGCTGTTTTTAGGTGGGTGGGCAAATAAGAAACAACACACCCCCTCATCACAATCGGTTCTTTGTAATAAACGATAGTGATGAGGCCCTCATCACCATCGGTTCTGAGAAAGAAGTGATAGTGATGATGCCCTCATCACTATCGCTTCTTATAAAGAACTGATAGTGATCTATCGCTTCTATCTCAAAACCGATTATGAGGAGGCTCTCATCATTATCGGTTTTGAGCAAGAACTGATTGTGATGATGCCTTCATCACAATCAGGCAAAAACCGACTATGATAGCGCTGCCTCATCACTGTCTAATAACTTTGTATCGCCACTAGAATCGATTGTGATGACGAAAAAGAATAGACTGTGATGTACATTCCTGTAGTAGTGCACCCTGTGGTCCACAACCCAAATCGTGCTACGCCACAAAAATTTAAAATGCTATAACTTTTAAACCGAGTATTCAATTAGTAATCCGTTTGAATCATCATATTTCTTTTCACGTGATGTTCAAAACATGACCCGCTTAAATATATTTCGGCACCTTTTTTAAGATTATGTGGAATGTTTCATATAATTTTGATTTGTTTACCTAATAGATTTGGTTTTGTTCACATTTCCCTATTACTATTGGAACATTGTGGATGAACCATTGAAACATTGAATATGAACCGTTAGAACATTGAAGCCAAACGTGCGAAACATTGGCATATTCCCCTTAAAACTTTTTTTAGGAAAGTTCCCCATTACAACTTAAGTAGTGCTTATTGCGTGCATTAGCGTGACCATGTGTTGTTTGACCTTTTCATTGAGGCAATTGTAAATTGCTACTTAGACAAATGAGTAATAGTTACAGATGGTACTTGATGAAGAGGAACCGAATGACTAATGCAATTATAGTAAAAGTGAGGTGAAGACTTAATGGAACAGGAAGGATGGAGGAATAGTGAAGACTGAAGAATTTTATTCAAAAGTTTTTTCGTATCAAAACGGTAATGTTTCTGTTTTTATAATCTTTTTGTATAATTCGTAAGAGGTCTAGTGTTGTAACATCCCAAAGTTTATGAAAAGTGAAATGAAATCATATGAATTGGATTTGGTCACAATTTGAATTTTTGGCATTTATTTGGAATTTCAGGAATTTTGCAATTAAGGAAAATATTTTTAATAAACCTAGTGAGGTTTTTGAATTTCAAACTTCAGTTTTGAATCATCAAAAAATCTGTAAATTTTTTTGAAATCCTAAATAAGCTCCAGATCACCTCCAAAAATTTTCAAAATTTTTTGAATTCATTTGATGAGTTAGAAAAATCAAAATCAGAAACATAAAAAAAAGAACAGAAGAATTGTTTGCTTTTTATAAAAATCCACAGACTTGATCATGTGCTAAAATTTTTGTGGGAGTAATGGTACATCTTATAATCATCCACAAAAAATGTTCATAAAATTTAGAACATGTGTGGTTGGTCAATTAAATACAAGAAATCTGGGCTACAAAACAAAAAAATAAAAATGAAAATAGTAAAACCCAAAAGTGGAAAACACTCCGACGGAAATCTGTCTTATGTATGTAAAGGTGTAAAACTTGGAAATTACACTTTCCTTTCCTAGCTCTCTACTCCCTCTTCCTCTCTCTGGCACGAGTGCCTTGGCTGTCAGCCGACCCCACCCACCAGCGGCCAGATGCTCCAAAGCGCGCCTCGCCTCGCCCATGAGTGTGCCCACCATTCTCCCACTGTGCCCTGGCACCGCATGCAAGTTATCCTCACCGGAATTTCCTGGAAAAGCTTCTCTGATGTTTCTTTTCCCATTGTTCGCCAATTCGAGCTCGCGGGCTTGTGCCGATCCCCTATCCCATTGGCTATTTAAGCTCGCCCTGGCTGTTCCCTAGCCTTCCCCACACTCTAGAGCTCCCTTGCCCATGCCTTGAGCTAATTGCATCATCTCATGCGCCATTGCTGCCGGGTACCAAAGGTTTGAAGCTTCACTCAACCGAGCGCCCTCGTGAGTTTTTGGCCAATTCCTTCTGTTGGAAGCATACTAGGGATATCCTGAGTACAATGCCCTCTTCCTTTTCAAATTGGAGCTCCCAGGTCACCGCCACCGCTTCTCTCTTCTTCCCCAACTTCAGCCAATGGTGCCAAGTCTCCTTGAAGCTCTATCTATGCCATAAGGTACACAAATGGGATCCCTAAGCACCCTAGATGCTTTTCCCTCACATTCCTGAGCATGATCACACCTCAAACTCACCCACGGCTACCCTAAGCTTCCTCCACCACTTCACCTCGCCGCTGGCCATCTCTGGCAAATTTCTGCCGCCATCGACCGGTGCCCAAGGTTCCCCTTGATCCCATCAAGCTAATCTTACCCCACTCCCGGCGATCCTAGCCATTTGTCGCCGACGGACTCCTCTTCGTCACGCCCTATCTCAAGTCTCTGACAGGTGGACCCCACCTGTCAGGTGCCCTATGCCCCTCTCACGCCCAAGCCTGTGATGCTGATAGGGTGGCCCCACTTGCCAATTTTTTTATAATTAAACTCAGTTTTAATTAATGAGTTTATGACATGTGGGACCTAGTAAGTTTTAAACTTAAATCCGAACTGTTATTATTAAGTGAGTCGCTGACATGTGGGCCATACATGTTAGTGACTAGAAATAAATTGAAAATTGAATAAAATTCGGGAATGTACTCAACCTTGCTTAAATTGTTGTTTCAGTAGGCGAAGAAAGCAACTCCCTCGAAGATGTGTACTTCACGTACGGTAGGTTACGGGGATTATGATGACAAGCTTTTCTAGGGTGCCCTACTCCTTGTCAGTTGCCTGTAGTATTATGGGAGAAGGTATAGCGCTGGACTTTTGTATCTTTCGCTGTATTTTAATTTGGCCATACTACACCGGTAATATCTCTTTATTGTATTCATAACCTTTATGTATTATTGTGATAACAATGTTGTAAATGAGCAAGTTGGCTACTGATCATGGGACTAGTACAATGTTCACATGAGACCTTCTCGTTATTCCACGCCAAAAGAGAGGGTCTCAACAGCATTGGAATCAAAGCCATACTGACTGTAAGAAGACTTAGGTAGAATAGCCGTTAGCACAAAAACTGTTAAAAGACATACATAAGATATAACAATATTGTCCCCCTCTCCTTCATAGGAATTCTTTCTCTCTTTACCTATATTCTTATTCAAATTTCTATCAATTTCCTTTAATGGCTTATAGATGGCCAACAATGCCATTTGGACCAATCTCGTTTGGGAATTCACTAGGAGCCTTGGACAGAGGAGACGCCCTTCCTTTTACGATACTAAGAACACTTCTAATTTAATTTCTATGTTTGTAGATTGTGAATGGCATTATGTTTGTAGGGATCATCCTAACTAAATAAAAAAATTAAACATTGCATAGTGTTGTAACATAATGCTAAGACTATAGAAATAAAGTTTAATATCTTTAAGATAAATAAAACGTTTTGCTTCTCAAGGTTTTATGTTAATTTGGTTATGAGTTGTACACGTGTTCTTTTTAACTATTAAAATAACATGAAGGATATACGTAGCCCGTGCAGATATATAAGTTGATGACAAGCAGTGGCTAGGACACGCCCTATCCCCTGACATGCAGAAGGGTGGCTAGCTGAGGACAGAGCAGAAGAGGACGATGGCGTAGCGGGCTGCAAGCCGATAAGCACCTTCTAAAATTTGGTTCTGGTTCACCACTGATGACAAGTATATCTAACCATTTGTGGTTATATACCATGCGACGCCTTGTCGATGAAATTGACCGCCAAAAGGGCAAGGAGGAAGAACTGTGAGGCCATTTGGACGCATACTTCCTGTCGAGCAACTGAGTATGAAGAGCGAAATAAAGAGGGAAGCTATATGTGATGTGAATAGGTTTTCTAAATGCAGAATGATGCTAGCTAGTGCTTGTCCGGCTGTCCCTGCTGCTGCATGCTTTGATGGTTGGATAGTAGAACTATGTATAAAGAGGGAGGAAGAAGAAAGTTTGTGTTCATCCTGATATATCCGGATATGAAGGAAATGGTCTTCACTAATCCTAGCGAGTAATTAGGAATCAGTCTAAAGCGTGTTCCTAGCTAGCTTGCGGCTGGGCACCCTGCGACGGCTACAACAGATCAACTCATTACATCTGGGTAACACACGAAGCTTTTGTATGCTGAATTAGTCAGATCCATGTATGTACTCTCTCCAGATGGAATTAACAGGCGCCATGAACTTAAACAAATTACAAATTAAGCACAAGTTGGGATAATTTGTGCTAGTTCGTTGGAGAACACCTGTTGTGTTTTGGAATTATGCAATCAGCATCACCTTTAGGACATCTTCTGTGTCCAAGCTAGGCAGATTAATTGTCTGTCGTTTTCAACTCGACATTTTCAGCTAGTCTGTAATGGTCTTAGCCGTTTCCTTGGAAGAAAGGGATCGAAAGTGTCACACACAAGATCCAGAACATAGTTACCTCACTTCAACAATAAAGTTCACTCAAGTTAGATTTGTCGATTTCTTTTTGTTTTTCTTTACAGTAGTAATATCGACTTCTTAGATATGAATTACTTACAGCGGAATAAATTAAGTTACTCCTTACTTAATTACCTAAGGATGTGTTTGGTTGTCTGCACCACCCTAGCATGTCCTGTATGAGCCATCTAGGCTAGCCTTGGTCTGATTGAGTGAATGCAAGTTGAGTTGTTTGGTTGCTTGTTTATGCTGTGTTTGGCTATGTTGAGAAGATGTTTGGTTGGTTGCATGTTTACAAATACTATACCAGTACTTGGCTGGTTACTAGTGCTGAATTACCGGTCCATTATTTACTAGTTACTCGATGGTGAACCGAACAAAAATTAACTGAAAATCATCTGAAATTCTAAACCAAACTCTTGCAAATGTATCCGGACATCCCTTCCGCCATTTCATCGAACACTTTGAGGGCATCGTCGTCGCAGCCCTTCCGCCAGAGGAGCTCGAACGACCAGTGCATCGAATGGGCGCCAGTGAGGACGAAGAGCAGGCGCATGCCGGAGGAGCTCGAATGACCAGCGCGTCGGCGTGGTGGCGGCGAGGAGCTCAGATGACCAGCGCACGTCAACGTGGCGGCGGTGAGGACGGAGAGCAGACGCAGCCCACCGTCGGACGGATGCCAGTGAGGATGAAGAGCAGTGAGGAAAGCGGGCTGCGATTTAGGGGCGGCAGCGATTGTGGATGCGTGGACGTGGAGGACCAGAGGAAGCGCGATGCAGCGATGCATCTCATGGGCCTACATCGGAGAGAAGTCCAGATTTCGTGTTTCAGCGATGCAGCATGAGTGGGTGCAATTGCATCCACTTGGCCTGAAGGAACATAAAATCAAACAAGTGTCTAACAGATACAGCTGCATCCAATCATATGATTGAGGCACCATATAAGCAACCAAACACAACTAAGTGTTTCAAATCTAAAGGTGTGGTTGCCAAGAAGTTAGTGCGCCGATCAGGCTTGGCAAACCTCCGACAGATAAGATTAGTTTCAACTCTGTAATCCACCTGGGAAAATTAGCTCTATATGGAGAGATGACTTAAAATTCTTCAATCACAGAAATAAGCCTTTCCAATTTAATCACGGTAGTGCGATTTGTTGTAGCTTATATGCAGGCCTTCCTACAAGACTTGTTCGTTACCTAACCACACGTAAACTCACCTGCAGGCAACACAACTAACGCTTCCCTCCCTATAAGTACCAACCTCCTCCATCCCTAGATACCACAACAATCAAAGCAATCAACCATCAAAAAACCATACTTCTCAGCTCACATCATTTCCCTTTGATTTCAGTTAACGAAAGAGGGGCACAAATGGCAGCCAGCCATGCCTTCCTCCTTGCCGCTTTCCTCTTGGCCTTGTCATGCTCTCCTGTCACCGCCTCCGATCCGAGCCTTCTGCAGGACTTCTGTGTCGTCGATAAGGTGTCTAAAGGTGTGTATGCTTGATTAATTTTACTCCTACATAATGCTACTGTGTACTAAGTTTTGTTAGTTTGTTAATAGTTTTAATGGTAAACAGGTCTACAATACACCTTGAAAATAACTTTAGATTTAACTTATACTCCTTAGTAACAGGGGAATATAAAGAGAACGTACCAAAATTTCTATTAGTAAACAAAGCGGTTACTAACCACAGTTTACATATATTTGATGATTCTGTGCATGCAGTGCGTGTCAATGGGTTTCCATGTAAGGACGTAAAGGATGTCATCGCCGAAGACTTCTTCTTCTCTGGCCTTCATATGGCCGGCAACACAACCAACAAGCAGGGCTCCGCTGTGACGGCAGTCAACGTCGCGCAGATCGCCGGGCTGAACACCATGGGCATCTCCCTTGCTCGCATAGATTATGCTCCATATGGCCTCAACCCGCCTCACACTCACCCACGTGCCACTGAGATCCTGACGGTGCTGGAGGGCTCTCTCTATGTTGGTTTTGTGACGTCGAACCCCGATAACAAGTTGTTCACCAAGGTTCTTAACAAAGGGGATGTATTTGTGTTCCCTCGGGGATTGATCCATTTCCAATTCAACTATGGAACGACCAATGCTGTAGCCCTTGCAGCTTTGAGCAGCCAGAACCCTGGAGTAATAACCGTCGCCAATGCTGTATTCGGATCGAAGCAAACCATCTCCGATGATATCCTAGCCAAGGCCTTCCAAGTGGACAAGATGATCGTAGACCGCATTCAAGCTCAATTCTAGTGAACATTTATTCACATTTGTTACTGTCAAAGAGTTAATGTTCTTTTGTTCTGCAATGTATTGTGTCCTTTTGAGCGGTGTTTAATTACGTGTAATACTTTCTGTCCAGTTGGAGGAAATATTGATGTTTTGTATGTTGACTAAGTGAAGTGCCATCGATCTTGTTTCAGTATGATCCCCTGTCTAGTATTGTGTCCTATACTTGTGCAATTTAATTGCTCTTCGGGGGTGGCTCAACGCCAAAGCACCGTACTTATAGATTCCCATTTCATTTCTGCTTGTTCGAAAAATAAAATTGTGAGCTAAAGTAAATTGAACTTTTGTCTTCTTACGTTTTTTATCTGATGATAATATTTCATGAATTCAGCACTACTAGCAAATTACATCTTTTGTTTTATGTGGAGACTAATTAATTTGCTAAAATATCGGGCACAAATCTTGTTTATTTTAGGTGCTTACTGCTAGCTTGTATGTATGTAGATGAAGGACCGGAAATGGCGAATTGAAATTTCCTATGTTGAAAGTTTCCTGGTTTGAAAATTTTCAATCCATTTGAATTTTTTTGAATTGAAAATTTCCTACGGCGGTGAAATTTTTCCTAGTTAAAAATTTTCAAGTTGAAATTTTCTGAGCTGAATTCTTTTGATTTGAAACTATTTTCGAGTTGGAACTTCATGTTTAAAATTTCAAAGTTAAAATTTCCCGATTTGAAATTTTTGTTTTAGATAGGACGGAAGGGAGCGGGCGAAGTGAGTAGGGAAGAAACAAAGTTGATGGAAAAGATGACGCATAGCATTATAAATATTTTATTTTGAGGGTGGCCTCAATGATACCCATTCGTTTTACTCGGCACCATATCCAGATAGCAATGAATGTGGCAAGAAAAATAGCATTCGTACGAATCCATATATTGTCAGGATTTTTTCCCCTATATACTGATACAAATATGGTTTATACGGATAATATCTGTATTCAACAGTTTTATTTCTCAAATCATCTAGCCCACTAACATTTTTGTGTATGTTGCGTTACGAAGCTGCCACCGTATGGTATGGCTGGGTGATGTCCCGATCAGAGTAGGATTGAAGTCAGAGATTTGGGGTAATTTTGGATAACTTTGAAGAAATTGGGTGAGAAATCAGAGAAGGGGATGGGAAAACGGAAGAACACAAGGAGAGGAAAGTCAGAGATTCATTTCAATCGATCCATACCCGTCACTCCTCCCGCCACCGTCGCCTCTCCGTCGCTGGTGCCGCGCTCTGGCCGCATTCTGGTGAACGTCGCTTCATCTTTTCATGTTCCCTATTAAGAAGTACGTCTGATTTCAAATCTGTTCATGTCACCATGTGCAGGAGATGATGAGGATCTTGGAGGATTTTTACAAGAGTTTTGGGGAGACATCACCATATGCAGGAGGTGACGAGGATCTTGGAGGATTTTTACGAGAGTTTTGGGGAGTGTGAAGGAGTGAGAAATGCAAGGGAACAGAGGAGGATCACTGACATTGTTGTTTCGGATGAATCTTCGGGTTTCAAGTATAAGCCCTAAATTGGTTTCGAATATGTTTGTGCTATAGTGGAGTGATTTTATGGTTGTTTCATCGGTATATGTGGCTTTTAGAGGCGCCGGATTGGTTTTTGGGCGAGTTCAGTGTTTGGTCCAACAATGGTTTCTATCTTTGGGTCAAGTTTTGGGGCACCTATGGTTAGTTTCATGGCATGAGGACATTGTGAAAAATGTAGATTTCTAACTAAAGATTAATTAGAGTACAAGAATGTAAAATTTGGTTAAGCGTTTTGAAAGTAATGTCATGTTGAATCTTGCTGTCTAGAAATTGGTCGCTGTTGAGAGCAGTTATGGTAATCTGCAGATTAGGGTTAATTAATGGTCAAATTAAATTATTTTCCAAAATAAAGAAATCTAGATAATTTTCCTTACATTTCAGAGATATAATTATGGTTTATTATGTTTGGAGTTGTATAAAAATAGATATGAAATTGTGAAGTCTGCTGTCTAGTAAAACAACATATCGGTCTTCAGGGCTAGAGACGAGGGGTTAGATGAATTAATTGAAAAATATGGATAACTAGAAAATTATAGGTAATCTTTTTTAATTTTCACAAAACATATGGTTTGCCATGTTTAAGCTCCTGATCTTGGAGTTATGGCCTTCCGACCGTCAGGCGACAAAGGGTAAACCATCTGTCCGTGAGGAAAAAAGTTAAGTCTAGGGTTATGCGTAGGTGCGACGTTATTATGTTTGATGCTTGTACTATTATTGCATCATTTTGAGATGGATTTACCTCTGTAGGAGGTGTGATTTCAGGTTTGGCTTAAACCTCACGCCATTCCATTCCCGTGGGTAAAAAGGCAAGTGTATGGTAGAAATGATGATTTGTTTAAGATGAATTGTCGTTTAAATTGATAATTGATATATTACTATTTAATATGATTATTATTAATTATTGACATTGTATATGCTCATGATCTTGTTAATGGTGATGAAAGATAGAAAATGAATATCATAACTTGCATTGACATTTTATGCATCATGTGGATAAGAGGTGATATGTGTGGCCCTCTAAGACCAACTTTGTGTAGGTATGAAAGAACTACTACGATAGCCCCCTCCACGGGATGGAAGAGAATGAGAGGGTGCGATATCGACGGGTGTGCACTCAGCTATGCTAGTATAAGCTATGTGATGTGCATATGAGCATGTCAGCAGAATGCATCGCATGAATGAAAGAAAAAGAAATTAAATTGATAAGTTTATTTACATGTGATGGTATCATTATATAATGTGCTTTGTTGATTCTTAGATTCACGCTTGTTTATTTAATGTTTTAGGTACGATGAAGCCAGCATGCATGGACAGGGAGTAGCATAGCCATCTCACATGCAATTTCACCAACCACTTATATGATATTTAGCATTTATCACATTCTTGGAACAATAAATAATATTGATAGTTTTAGTCATAGAATAATTTAGTGGTATGGGACTCATGTGAACTTAGTTAGTTTTTATGTATCAAATACATAATTTGTTTATATATTGGTTTTGTTCTCCAATTGGTGGTCTCGCCAAAGGTAAGTAAAAGGTAAGTTTGTTTTCGAGGCGCATGTGTTCAGGCATTCTCAAGTGCCCTTGGGTGTGTGGTTCCAAGTTTATTATGGTTGTTCTCGTTCCTGCCTTTGTTATTAGTTACATCATCATTTCGTGTGCAGATTGCATAGTTGGTGTTTAGCTGTTAAATGATATATTGTTGTTCACAAAATTTTCCTTTTAAAGTGCTTAAAATTTTGTGAAAAAGTATGATAAAGTGATATTTAGGGCACATGGAGTGCCAGGGTGTTACAAAATATTTCTTTAGGTCCGTTGGTTTCCCTGTCCTTATCTTTGATGCCCCATCCGCTAGTAGAGGCAGAACGACCCAAAGCACCATGTTGTGAAGTGATCAAATCAAATGTAGTTTCAAAATTAAGTCGCTAAACACTTGAATCCCAAGGCCATTTTAGAGAAACTATCCTTCTTGCCTGAATTTAGTTTGTTGAATTAACATTATTATCTTCCTGGAATAGAGTTACCTTGCTCATGGTGTCAATCACAATAGGAATTGCAGTGGCACACTCAACAATGAATTACTCTAGCCTTCCAATGTGCAAGTTAGGCTTAGACAACTTAATAGGTTAAGGTCACCCCAAAATAGCACTTGTGGTTGTACGGATGTCTTAGCTTGAAAACAACACAATAGTTTGGTCCTTAATCGGCAGAGTGAGAAATCCCGTACACTACGTGTAAGTCCATTCCTCGCACTTCACATAATATAAATAACTACGCCTATGTCAAAACTTTAGTTTTTAGTTTTGATTTTTATAACAAAATAATAGAGACAAATTTTTGCCTTTTATTATTATTTTATTGTTATTTGTGCATTTTATGATTCTTCTGATTTATTTGAATTTTTTTGGAATTTATTAAAAATAATTGTATTTGCCCCTTTGTGAAAAGTATTTAAATAATGATAAATTTTAAAAAAAGTGTTATTAAAAACATTTTATTTGAGTTCAAAATATTTCAAAGTATTTATGATAATTTTTTGGATTTTTTCTGATATTTTTATTGCTTAAAACAAATTAAACTAATTACTGGAATTATTTTAAATCAACAACTCATGGAAAATTCGGGGTAAACAGTAATGAGCTTGGCCCAAGTATTATGCGTCGACTTGATCAGCCCATCTTCTAGAAACTTTCACACCAGCCGTAGGATCAGGATAGGATAGCTAGGATCAGTTGGCTTGTTGTTAACCCTAAAAGAGACCTGACGGTTGGATTCAATCGGATGGTCAAGATTAACTAGAGTAGATGGAAACCCTAACTGAATCAAGTCGTGCAATCTTGTGGGCAGTCCGGATTAGATCGGGTTAGGACGTATCGCAACCGAGCATCGTGCCACGTGTAGGCGGTGCGTCATTGTGTTCGCGTGACTGTCGTGGACTTTATTGACGTCGTCTCCGCACCACCATGGATTTCTTCCTCTTCACGTGCGCGTCTAGGACTTCTTACGCTATTTAAGGTGCGGATCGGTGCGCAAAAGCTTAACGAACCTAAGCCCTAAATTGATTTGGCTAGAGTGGTTGCGAGTTCGCCGAGATTTGGAGTTTCCGAGAGCGCCGTCGTCGCCAAGACCACCATTGTGTTCGCCATCGCTAGTTCTTCTAGATTTGGGTTAAAAGGAGTCGGGACTGTCGTTCTTCTGCTGTGCAAGGAGGCTTCGTCTTCATCGCCGGTGTGTAGCTCCGCCATGCCATCACCGTGAACTCGCGCTCGCTTTCGACCGTCAGATCTCAAGTCAAGCCGTTAGATGCGTGACACATGGACGCTTCTGTGACCCACCACGTGTCTTAAGCCTCGGATCAAATTGTGGCCGTCGAATCTCAATGCACGGCCCAAGTCGTGGTGATCAGTGAACCATTCGTGTGTAGACGCGTGGGGCGCAGAGACCGAGGCTCCGTGGACCAAGTCCACAGTGGACCGACTGGTTGCACAGACCGAGTCTATAGACCTAGGGACACGTGTTGTGATCTGATTGGTTTGGGCATGGGCTAACGTCAGCTGATGCAATGATTAGTATTTTTCAGTTCAAAAATAATTCATGTAATTCAGTATTTTCTAATTTTCAGGTTGTTTTATTTTTGAATATTCTATGAGCCTGTTCTCCCTCATATGAGCTCCGATTGAGGTGATTCAAATTTTTAAAAAATTTTAAAATTGAGATCTATTCAATGGTGAATTGTATTTGATTTTTTGGAGTTTTTTCTCTCTATTTTGGTGTTTATTTGGTTTTCTCTTTCGTTTCACGTAGACGTTGAATTGGGCGACGCATTCAAGGAAGATCCGTTGACTCAAGATCTAGTGCTAGCATTCTTCGACCTAATACTCTCAAGCTCAGAAACCACACTATCATGCATAGTCCTTAGGTTCTCAAGCTCCACAAGCAAGGCATCGCAAAGAGTAAAATTAGGAGACTCTCGGGAGAAATATGATCTAAGAGAAGATAACTCTTGAGACAAAGTACCTACTTTCTTCTCTAACTCCATACACCTAGCTCTAGATCTAGCATGAAATTTCCCTAATTTGCAGAAAGCTTCATTCAGCTGGTCATAGGAGGGTACCTTTTTGAGTCGCTGTAGAGCTCGGAGTTGCTGATTCCATTGGCGTCTGCCATGAAACACATCCCCGTGAAGTCGTCGCTGCCTTTGTTCTTCTCTTGCGGATTATCCTCGCCCTCGTATCTCCAGAGGTTGATGTTATTGAGTGCGGCGAAGACACGGTGGAAGAACTACTTGTTCTTCGAGAAGTTGTGGTACTTCTTCTCACGCGTGGGGTCACGAACTTCAGGATTCTTGTTGTGGTTCTTGTTGGTGTCGTCGTTCTTTCCCGAACTGCCAGAGTTGTTCTTGCCCTTCTCTAGCTTGGGGCAGTTCGCCTAAATGTGGTTAGGGCAACCACACTAGAAGCAGGTGATGATGCCACTTCTCTTTCTCTCCCTCACCCTCTTGTAGGCATGAAAAATATGCGAGCTAAAAGAGCAAGCTCATTTTCTGAAAAAAAATGCAAATGTTCATCGCTTAGCTCGCAAAGGGCAGAAAGGGAGAACCCAACTGAAGTCTCAGAACAGGATCTAATGGGATCGGTGACCAAGGCCATTGACTGCGTCTTCATCTTACGAGAGACGACGTCAATCTCGCGAGTCTTGAGTTGGGAATAAAACCGGTCAAGAGTCAGAGTCGATAAGTTTGTGGTGTCCTTTATGGTGATCACCTTCATCTCCCAAACCCGAAGATCAAGTGCGGTAAAAAAGTATCAAGCATTCTCTAAGTCAGAGTATGTGCAACCAATTGCACGGAGATCGCTCAAAATCTTTGTGAACCGACCAAAACACTCATCAAGGGTCTCACCAGCGTGCTGCTTAAATTTGTTGTACTCACGCTTTTATTGATCTTGGCTCACCATCTTGATCTGGATAGTGCCCTCATGGTAAGTATCGAGGGTCACCCAGATCTGATAAGTGGATCGTAGGTGAGAGATCCTGTCGTACTCACTACGGCTAAGGCCCTGTATGAGGATGTTCCTTGCCTTAGCATTGGGCTCAACGTCAGCCATATTGCCGGCCGTGACGTTTCATCGGCAGGAACCTCATATGGGACCTTCACCTTCTGCCAAATCAGGAAGCACTAAGCAGTGATTTACGACTCCATTCTCGACTTCCAGAAAGGAAAATGAACTCCTAAAAAGATAGGAGGCTTGGTGGAATACTTGTCTATCGCTATGTCTCTTGAGACTGGTGAAGATCTATGAAAGAGCAAAACCAGGCTCTGATACCAATTGAATGAACAAAAAGGCGAATAAAGGGTGATCAATAGGAGCCAACTAAAATTTTCCCCCTAAAATTCAAACCACCAATAGAACAGATAGAAAGACCTGAATAATCCGAACAGGTGATCGGATGAACAATAGCACCGACCAGTTGAGGTTGGATGAACAGTACCACCAACCTATTGAGGTCGGGTGAACAGTACTACCGACTTGGTGAGGTTGGATGAACAATAAAAAATTGCACTGGTCGGGATGAGCAAAAAAAACACTGAACTGGTTGGATGAGCGGTGTTCGGTGTGAACAACGCCTTGATGAAGTCGAATGAACAATGCTTGAGTGAATAGTGTTTGGGTGAATAGTAAAATTAGCACGATCTCAAAAACAAAATTGTTGTAACTTTTGATCGGCTAATCCCTGAAACTTTGTGTGCACCTTCCAATGGATGTTAGGAACCTGTTCCAACCTTCAGTCGCAAGGATTGATGCGGTCACCCAGAAATATGAATCGATCCTCACACGTGCGTTCGACTTAGAGGTGACACCCATACTCTACTTAAGTGTATGCTCACTGTCACCCAAAAGTCTTGTGCACAGAGTATTGACTAGTGGCCCTCACCCAAACAAATATGAGCCACATAGTCGCACCGTACACACACGCATCCATGGGAGTTTCGATTCCATTCTGGATAACCATACCGAGATTGAAACCAACTCATCCAAGCATAGCACTCATTTGTTCGTCTCGATACCTTTGTATCGCCCACACTCACCAAGGAGAGCGTGAGCAATAGACAAAGAACGACGACCGCTCAAGTTTATGCGTTAGATAGTTGAGAACAATTCCAGGTACCCAGATATATATCTAGTGCTAGTTCCCAAGATCAATGCCTAGCACCCACATATCCCGCATTCGAGATGTATCGCAACACATACACATGAATCTAAGCAGTTGGAATAACATAAACATAAACTACAACTATTACAACTACTTACTATTACAAATAATGGCTGACCGACCAAATATTACAAGTCCAAAAGTAAATTGCAGCGGGGATAACACATATATCAAAAGTAGGACAGTGGTATGCCCATCTGTAACCCATAGGCAACCGACTTGGAAAAGCTTAAGTTCATCCATCAACATAATCGTCGAACCCCGGAGCAAAGTACGATTCATCGGGGCATTCTTCCATACCGTCATCTATATTGTTTAGATTAAGCAACTGTTAGTACATGTATATACTCACGCAAGACATTAGCGTATGAAAATATAGTAAATGCATGGCTAGAACAAGGATAACAAGTTTGTACACTAGTCTCTTTTTCAGCATAAAGCAGATTTTGTTTGACAAGTTAATGTTTCATAAAACGGTAACTGAATTGTAAAGAGCATTTAATAAGAAGCTAAATAACAGTAAGTACAATTCATATACATCATTCCACAGCCCTCCTTGGCTGCGAACAGTGAGTAAAAACAGCCACCCTTGGCTCATGAGTTTACCAATCTATTCCAAAACCATTTCCAAAAGTTTTTTCAAAAGCAAGACTATACATGACAGTATTTTCCCAAGTTGCTCATAACCGCGAGCACGGCTAATTAATTAGATTTTATTCTCTGTAGAGAGTGTACACTTTACCCACATGACACATTCTAGCAATCATGTCAACCATGCCTCGCGATACTCATCGTACCCGATTTGCTAGACTGTGACGAAACCATTCGACTAGCTAAAGCTTAGCCTTGCACCAGCGACAGTGATGTTAAACCCTTGCCACAGTCCGGAGACCTGGACCAACATGTGTTGTGCTAGACGATGGTGTACACCATCTAGTCTGCTCCCCATGGCAAGGCATGCACCGTTGTATTGGTATGCTTGGGACCCAACACCTCAGTGATGGAAGCACCTACGAGCAACACCGTTACAGGTGTGCCCTCACTACTTCGGCCTACCAAAATGCAAGATGAAACTTCAACTAATCTAGTGAGTTTAGGCTATCCCATACTAGCACATGTGGTTGCACAAAAACACTTAGGTGATAGCATCAAGTTCGGTCCTTAATTGACCTGGGCAAGAATCTCCCCCTAACTACGCGTGAGGTCCTTTTCACGCCCCAAGTTTAAGTAATAACTCCCCCGAGTCTAAACCATAAGTTTTAGGTTGGATTTTTACCAAATTACACGGAAACCATACCTTGGTTCTGTTCCATTAAACAAGGTTGCTCAAGCTAGATAGAAAGTGTGCCCCATCATTTAAAATCATTCTAGTGAGCATGTCTAAGCATGAACATAAGATAATTCGCAAGTATTACCCAAGTGACATCAAGTAATGTCTACACCATAAATAGGTTACAATGACGGATAATTAAATGACAAGGTGAAGGAGATGCATTCAATTGGATTTAGCTACCATCACCCACAACATAGTAAGTTTAAAACATACACGCATGCATATAGTTTGATAAAACAACATAACTTTGCAAATATAGGATCAACATGATCAAAGGAGGTGCTTGCGGATTGCTCTTCTTCTAGAATATAATCGGATCATAGTCGATATCAGTATCAATTGAGTCTGAGATATCGCGTCTACTCGTCGAATAAAGATAACCCGAAACAAAAGCAAATAATACGATATCAAATGGGGCAAAAAGAAATCCGATGCAAACATCAAATTAAAACCTACCAATAAGAGCATGATGATTTTGAGTTTCCAAGTTATCACTTGCGTAGCATTTTCATTAATACTCAATGCATGAAAGGTTCTTTGCTTGAATTAGTGGTTGATTACAAAGACTATTGTCATGAGCTAACATAAGGTGATTTCTGAATTCAAGAGGCTGTTTTCATGTTTCTTTGTATCTTTATTTTTGAATTCTTGATGCTAAAATTGTTTGGATTGATAAAAGTAAAACATTAGTCAATGGGTTTTGCTTGAATAGTACTTAGCTTAAGTGTTTATGCATGGGAGTAATTTCTGCATGATGGATCTAGAATTTTAAGTTATTGGATGTTACTACTTGGTTATGTGACAATTCTTGTATTACGGATACTTTAGTTAAAGACTTCTGATCTCAACTATTCATACAATACGACTCTCTGGTAACATTATCACTTAGGGTATTTTCGTTAACGGAATTTATATGCTAAGTAAGTTGTAAATAAGATATTTTTCTAGGATATGATTTTCCATATACTAAATTGTGTTTCTGGGCTGTTCGTCTCAAAATTTGTGTTTAGATGAGTTCCTTTACGAACCGCCGAAAAGACTTAAGTGTTTTAGAATGTGCGCAACTAGTGATCGTTTAGGGTGTTTGCTTTGGCAGGATTCGGATGCAAAGCAAGTTTTAAATAATATATTTTCAGTTATGGTAGTACTTATATCAAAGGGTGTTTTGGGCTATTCCTATAATTTCTCATTTAAATATGTTATTTTACGGGCTACCAAAAGGATTAAGTGATCATGAAGTTTACGATCACTACTACACAAATATACATCATGATCGATTCTTTTTTCATTACGATCGGTTCTAGTAGCGACACAAAGTGATTAAACAGAGATGAGGCGCTGCTATTACGATCGGTTCTTGCCGATAGAGATAAGTTCCTCATCTCTATCGGTCTCTTTATAAGCGATAGAGATGAAGGACTCATCTCTATCGCTTCTTACAAAGAACCGATAGAGATAAGATTGTCATCTCTATCGCTTCTTACGAAGAACCGATAGAGATGACAGCCTCATCTCTATCACTTCTTAAAAAGAACCGATAGAGATGAGTCCATCATCTCTATCGCTTCTTACAAAGAACCGATAGAGATGACCTCGTCATCTGTATCATTTTCTTGTGAGAACCGATAGGGATGAAGGGGTGTGGTGTGCTATTTTCCAATTCACCCTCCAATCAGCACATATTTCACAAAATATGCACATATCACATTCACACAGCAATTGCAAACAACATATCACATTCACAGAACACGAATACTTTGTTACAACAAACACATATCACATTCGTTCACTAAATAGAACTCAAACATGCTTAACCATTAGTACACATGCAATCGCATTCAGAAATGTAATATTATTCACATATGGTCTAGTAGGAGCTTTCTGGATCTTTAAACCGTCCATCCTCCGACATGCATTCTATCCAGTACCATTGGCATAAGTGGTCTTGTATCTTGTTGAGTGCAGTGTTGTCTACACTCTTCTGGGGGATATTGATATGCTGCAAAATAGAAATGAGTGCTCTAATTTAAGTTTTCAAATTTCTATGTAAAAGGCTAATTGTATTATTATGCATGTACATATACCTTAGGGAAGCTATGCAGTGGCAATCAAGATCACCATGTGATGCATGACGTACAAACCACACAAGTCATCGCTGCCCTATTGATGACCTTTGTGAAGAAAGAAATACAAATTAAGAGATGAAGAAAATATGTCGGAAAATCTAAATCTTATATATGGTAGCCACTTGTACCTTGAAGTGCACATCTTTGCAGTTTGGAGCTCTTTTTGTCGTCGTGTGTCCTTCATACGTGATGTAGTCAGAAACCCCTATATACATTGGAGAGATGTCGTTGAGTAAAAAATAATGAGCGTAGTTAAATACGAAAGTGTTAGATAAGAGTAGTGCACTTCTGCGCAAAGGAGGCTTGATCGCGTAGGCCATCGGTCTCTTCTCAATCGAATTAAAAGTGTACACTATGTTGTCACTTGGAAGAACACGAGTAGAACCCAATGGTTGCTTATTAAATGGTATCGTGAAGGAAATAAGTTCAAATACGGTTTAAGTGCGTACAAGTAATTGAGCGGTGAAGTAGTACTTACTCCTCGTGAGTGCGGGAATAGAATGAAGTCCTTCTTGACTCGACTTGCAATGCCCTCTTGATATAGCCGACAACCCATTCGGTTGAAGCCTAGCCATCGTCGCGAGACACAAGCTCGTGGTCGGCGAACCCAACTAGTTGTTGATTCGTCACGACTCGCTGCCTCATTGCCCTGCAACTCGTATTGAATGTTAAAAGCATAATGCAAAATCCTTTGGAAGTCATAAGGTCGTGCTACATGGTGCGATACTCACGGTGTCGAGGATAAATGCGGTGGAAATGTCGATGGATATCGGTTAGTACAGATGGAATAGATCCTCAAAGCGATTGGGAATGTCCATCCTCCTCATGGTGGAAATATCCTTTCGTATCTAACATTAAAGTCGACACGCCGCTCGCTCTCTTTCACTTTGTCAGCGTACCATCCATGGGTATCAGTCAATATGCCTAGAGCATTCAATTTGCTTGGAGGCGAAAGGGCTTTCCATGTCGTAGGCCTTAAAATCATAAGGCTTCTCTGTGGCCTATCTGGCTCTCCTTTACGGTGAAGGAGTCTCGAGGCAGGCGGTTCTTTTCATGCACCGGAGGCGTTGTGGCCTTTGTGAGCCTTGCCTTTTTATTAGAGGCCTCGGTGGTTACGTGGTGTCGTGCTAGTCCTTTTATGCACCGACTTTATACTCTGCGAGGACTCGTCACGATCGTGGGGCGGCGCAGTATGCGGTAGGAACCTACAAAGCACGCGCATAATTAAGTAACATGTTGCAATACTACTGGAATGGTATAGAAGATGCGATGTTTTTTACCTTGACCGATCTGGCGCTGTCGTGGGCCACTTGATGAACGACATCAGTGCTTGCCCGAGAGTGGTGATGTCTTCGTTGGGGAACTCGAGCACTTGTGATAAGAAGGCGTCGTGGGCGTAGTCCACTGGACCTTCATGTAGACCTTCCCCAAAGGGTGACCATGTCCGTGTCGGTCTCCTTGCATAGAAATGCAACCCGCGTGCAGACCTCAATAGAAATCCGTCTTCCATCGGGGTGGTGGCACTTGGTAGGCGCCTAAAAATCGCAACTTGAGAGAAAACATATGAAGTTACCTTCGCACCTTTAAGTTAAGCAAAATTAATTATTACCTTTGGTGGGACCGGACTTATCATTTTGAAACCGCGGCTACTTGGTGAGGCACGAGGTTTCTCTACGGTAGGCAAGGGCATCTGGCTCTGATTCTGGGAGATCATCGCCATCATCTCGGCCCTCAGGCGCTCCTCACGTGCCATCATCTCCACCCTCATCTCCTCCTCACGTGCCATCATCTCCCCCCTTATCTCCTCCTCACGTGCCGTCATCTCCCCCCTCATCTCCTTCTTGATCTCCTCCTCAGCTGCTCCCTGAACGTGTCCTTGAGACGCTCTGTGCGTGCCTCCCATGATCTTGATCTAGTACTCCTAGAGTCATCTTGGAAGTAGGACTTCTTCGTATGCCCCGGCCCTGCGGCAAGCATCCGCCCTTATGGTTGGGCTTTCCAAGCGAGAGGACGGGATGTCATTTGACCCTTGGCTAAGAAAGGTCCCTGCTCTTTCCTCTAGCTTACATTCTCCTGCAAGAAGCGAGTACGAATTAGATCTAAAATACAACATGAATGGTCAAGCGCAATGTACTAATTTTGATGTCTTACGATGGTAGAGATGACTTAGCGCACTCCTCGACTAGTCGCACCCATTATGCTTTCTTCCATTCATAGCCTTTGAGCAGGGTGGTGCGGCGTGCGTGTTACGCCTCTGGATAGCAGCGTTCTTTGTCTCGGCTCCTCCGCCTCGAGGCGTACTCTTGATCCTCGTGAACTCCTCCCAAACATCGAGAATCATAAGCGGATACCTCTCGAATGGTGTACGGCCTTTGTACGTACTCTTGTGCATGTAGACCACAAGTGCCTCGAGCCACACTCATCCTCTTCAAGGCGTCTGACCTAGCATTGTTTTCATCCTCCTCTTCTATAATCCATTTGCCCTTAACCTCGTCCCACACGGTTCTTACGCTTGGCGCTGACCTCCTTTCTCCAATCCTTAACCGTTATGGGAACTCTCTCCCTCGCCAATTGGTCGAGGAATGAGCGGTATCGCCCCTTGTATTTGGGAGGACCCGTGCAAACCCTCGTGGCATTGAAGTGGAGAACCTGCGGTGTTCTCCCCGTGGCCCCTTTGTTCGGTCCTCGGGCCTTCCTCACCTTAGTCGGCCCCTCAATATTTGGAACTTGGCTCGGCTCGACACTTGGAACTGGCTCGGCCCCACAGGAGCACCTTCTATTACATCTAGCGATGAGCGATGCTCTATAATTGCGACATTTTGAGTTTTGTTATCTGACATGGTCATATATTTGACATGAGAGAAAGCAATTCATAGGTATTATGTGAACTTGACAATAAATCATGTAAAGCAACAGCTCGATGGATAATTCAAGAAAAATCTATATATTGACCAACTAAATACGTATGAACGATAACTCCTAACCTCTAAATAGGTTTGATCCTAATCTCATTCGAGTATATGTGGTTCGAGCAAGTTCCTAAGCCGTTGTACAACTCCAGAGAAAATTTCGGCAGCATCTCCCCGCTGTTCTCCAGATACACGTCTCGACAACAGGTCAAGAGGGGTGTGTATCCAGTGAACACCAGGGAGATGCTACCGAAATCTACTCTGTGAGTTGTACAACAACTCAGGAATTTGCCCGAACCACGTATCCTCGAACTGTCCAAAAAACGTGGACAATTGAGATCGCTCACTTATAAATATGCTATTCCAACATATTTATAAATAAGAACTCTCGAGCGGAGGCGTAGATTACGTAACCTAAACTCTATCATCATGATGAGATTAAAAATAAAAGTAATATACCAAAAATAAATACATGTAATATGCGAATTAGCAAGTAATATGTCAAAATTATCTCAAACATACATAGGTAAATCTAGCTAAATAACAATTGTTGAAATAACGAATGACCATACACTAAAATTGAGCTCTTGATATAATAAAAGATCAAGAATCAATAATATGCGAGAGAACTGCATTTTGACAACTTAGACTAATCGGTTTGAACTAGTCTTTGCTCAAATGAAATATTTGATGTTTCACATCACCATTCTATTAACATTTCCATGTATACATGAAGTCAGATAAGTATGGGGGAAGCTAAATTCTAGTATTTGATGTTTTACATCAACATTCTATTAACATTTCCATGTATACATAGTTGTAATAACTTCTAACAAATGTGTAAAATTTGCTATGCTATTCAACAAATGTAATCCACTCCACCCCACCCAAGAAGTAACATCTCGCCTTGGTCGGTCAAAATGGGATTCCTTGTTTAGAATTGTGACACCCAAACAACATATGGATTAGTTTTCCATTTCCAATTCCATGTGACACCCAAACACTAAAATTGAAGTTGGAATCCAATTCTTGATAATTACAATTCAAGTAGAAATGGTATTTGAATCAATTCTTCATTCCCAATCCAATTGATGGTACGCCAAGCAGGTGTAAGAGAAGCGAACACAACAAACATATTTTTGAAGTTCGAAAAGTACAGATTTGTTTGTGCAGTTTATATCTTGGGTGTATTCATCCAAATTCATAAAAAGTCCGAGAATAGGAGGTAGAATTAAGAGTCGACTCAATGGCATAAATTCATTCCTTCATTTTCCTCGAAAAAAAGAAACCATTCCATAAGGTCATAAATAGACTACTTTAGCTTATCATGCTCAATTACTTGTTGTAGAAATAGCATATGGTAGAAAGCATATTTCACAAATGCACTCTGCAAAATGAATATCAATTTAGCAATTTGGCATGTTGAAGGCTTTTGCCAATTGTGATATATTGAGTGAGAATACATAATGGAAGACACAGGGAATCGCTCGGCGGGGAGCTCGGAAGTGGCTGCGGTGAAGTCGTTCGGTGGAGGAGGCGGCCGGCGGAGCAGGGAGGCGGCGATGGGGAACTTCGAGTCGAAGCACGGACCACGGAGGCGATGGCGGGGGACCTCGGAGGCAGCGGCGGGTGGACCTTGCGAGGCGGCGGGGGACCTTGAATTGGACCTCGCGGAGGCGGCGGCGGGGACCTCGGGTGGACCTCGTGGAGGTGGCGGCGGGAGGACCTCAGAGCCGCGGTGGAACTTAGGCGATGGCGGGTGGACCTTGCGGAGGCGACGGCGGGTGGTCCTCGCGGAGGCGACGGCGGGGGGTCCTCAGAACCACCGGCGGAGGCGAGTACCGTGGGAGGGTGGGGGAGAGGGCGCCACGTGGGAGCTTCAGGCGCGGGAGCTAGGGCAAAATAAGTCAAGGCAAGCGTGTGAGACCTTGTCCGAAAAATCTGACTTAAGAGTAAGGGGTATTAATTGTGTCGGTTTGATACCCTAAACCGACACAAATATGAATACACTACTATCAGTTGGAAAAAAACCGAGACAAATGTGCAATCAGTACTATTGGTTTTTCATCAAAAACCGACACAAATAGCACTACAATACTATCGGTTTTCAATTAACAACCGACACAAATGAGAAATAATTACTATCGGTTTTCCAAAAAAACCCGACACAAATAGTTGTACAATTCTATCGGTTTTCAAGGAAAAACCGACACAAATGTAAAATCATTACTATCGGTTTTGCAGAAAAAACGGACACAAATAGATCTACAATACTATCGGTTTTCAAGGAAAAATTGACACAAATGTGAAATCGTTACTATCGGTTTTCCAAAAAAAACCGACATAAATAGATCTACAATACTATCGGTTTTCAAGGAAATACCGACACAAATGTGAAATCATTACTATCGGTTTTCTATAAAAAACCGACACAAATAGCACTATAATAGGTTTTCAAGGAAAAATCGACACAAAAGTGAAATCATTCTATCGGATTTCCAGAAAAGACCGACACAAATAGCATTACAATAATATCAGTTTTGAAAGAAAAACTGACACAAACAGCCCTTCAATACTATCGGTTTTATGAGTGAACTGATACAAATATACGTACATATCACTATCGGTATAGAGAAAAACCCGATAGAAATACTGGTATTAAGTTAATTATCGCAAGGAGGACTATTCCTATCGGTTCTCAAGAAAAACCGATACAAATATAGGTCATATCACTATCGGTTTTGTGGAAAAACCGATACAAATGTAGGCCAATATCACTATCGATTTTTAAAATAAACCGATACAAATATGACTATCACTATTGGGTTTCCAGATAAAGCATGATGAAGTCTGAATTTTCAGAATTCATTGATGAAAAAGTAAAAGGCCACGACTTTTGCAGATATAGTTGGAATTATTTCAAATTTTGCAGAAACATACTTTGGGATATTACATGTCTTTTCGAAAAAGAATTTTCCAAAAAAGAGTTAGCACTAAAAACAGATGCAAGAATTCACTTTGTATGCATGATTTTTGCTTAAAGACTGCAAAAGTCAAAACTTTCGCAAATAAAGTCCAGGTTTTTCCAAAATTTCCATAAATAAACTTTGGACTAGTTAGAAGCTTTCCCAAAAAGAAAAATGTCTAAACGAATTTTCTTCGAAAATACATGGTCAAATGCGGTTAGTACACATCAAGAATATTTAAATGACCAAATTCCGATCCGGAGGTGAAACTCACATAATGCTAGAATATTACCTACATAGGTCAAGATTAGTTTTTGGCTACTTTCAAAATGAAATAGCTTATGATCGATTAGTCTTTCTAAAATCTTTTGAATATGAGAATTATTACGAATGACCAACTAGTAAGTAGATTTCAAATATGTCACAATGTTCCATGAGAGATGATAACCATACAACTTTACCCAAATAAAAGGCACGATAAAGCAGATGTCTTAAACAATACAATAGTTTCTTTAGTTCTGATATAACCCTTCTTGATGATCTACGCATGTAATTTCTTCCATGTGTGTCGTCATCCCCGCTAAGACATGCTACATCGCAAATGGAGGTATTTCATGGAATTGATTGTATTCTTCTTCATCTATGACATTTTCTACACCAACGATCCGCCGCTTCTTTGTAAGGGCGACGTGCAACCTCGGATTGGCGGATCACGCACATAGAAGACTTGATTTGCTTGCTTCGAAGTGCGAGCAGTCATCTTTATGGCGAGTCTGTTTAGATCCACAAGAGTAAAACCTCTCTTGTCGACCTTCACTCCATGTGGTAGTCCCACCCACTTACATCGGAATAATGGAATTTGGTATATTTCGTAATCGAGCTCCCAAATTTCTTGATCATCCCATATCTGAGTTCATTGCTATTGAGGATCCTCCTTTCGAGTGATGTTCATCGGACAGAGCATCTATGCTTAACCACTATTTTGAATAGTACTCTTCGCATCCTGACTTTCAGTGTAAAAGGTGTACCCATTAATATCGTACCCCTACCATGTTTGTACATTAAATCTAGGTCTGTCAGCCAACCATTTGACATTCTCACTAACAGAGACCTCTGCCTTTTGTTTGAACCATGTAACAAATCTATCGTTGTGTTCTCGCATGATGGAAAGCTCATCCATATGAGGATTCTCTTCCTGTAATATCAACTTGTCTTTGCTCGATGTACCACCGCAACCCGTGTTGTCTTTGCAAGGTATCAAATGCACTTTGCAATACATATCAAACCGTGGCCTCGTTAGTTTCGACCCCACGGTTCCTTTGCCAGGAAGTTTGCCCTCGTGGTGAGATCTGAGAACAACGATTGCTTGTCTTTTTCGAGATAGTCTACACAAAACTCAATAACCTCTTGATACCATAACCTTCCACAATACTACCCTCGGACTTCAACCGATTCCTCATGTAGGACTTTAATATACCCATGTACCTCTCGAGCGGATACATGTAGCGTAAGAAAGCGGGTCCACATATCTTAATCTCTCTAACAAGGTGAACAACAAGGTGGACCATGGCGTCGAAGAACATTGTGGGAAATGCATCTCAAGCGACATAGAGTGCACCCCCTCACTCTGTAAGTTGTCTAGCACATCGGGGTTAATAACCCGCGGAGATCGCATTGAAGAAGTAACACAGCTTTGTGATTGTCAACCTGACATCCTCTGGCAGAATATTTCGGATTGCATCTAGGAGCATTTGGGTCATCAAGACATGGCAGTCGTGAGACTTCATGCCCAACAACTTCAAATCATCTATGGACACAAGTTTCTTAATGTTCGCGAAGTAGCCAGATGGAACTTTAATACATTGGAGACATTTGCAAAGGTCTTCTTTCTCCTTCTTGGACGGGGTGTAGCATGCGGTAGGGATGTACGGACCTTTTCCATCCTCCTCTATCACTTTGCAAGCTGGGCACGATTCCCATGTAGACCATATCACGATGAGCATTCACACCATCCTTGGTCTTTCCGGTATGTTCGGCAGGATGCCAACCAAATTATCGCAGACATTCTTCTCAACGTTGTTGCCCGGCTCTTACGCTTCTTGTCGTTCGCTTCTCCTTTTGTTTGTACAGGGGCACACATAAGCTGGACAAGCGTGCAACTCGATGTGCGTTACGGTATAAGATGCAATCATTCGGACATGCATGTATGCTTTCTATTTCCATTCCCATGGGACATAGTAGCTTCTTGGCGTCATAAATGCTTGTTGGCAACTCGTTTCTCTCGGAAGCATATCCAATAGAAGAACTAAAAGTGCATTGAAACTTGTATCATCCAGCGGTGTTTTGCCTTCAGTTCAAATAATGCAAGGACCGAACCCAACTTGGTGTATTTCGCTTTGCAACCTGTGAACAACGGTTTAGCATCATCTTCCATCAAGCTTTTAAACTTTTCAAACTCTCTTTCCGTGTTTCCACACCCCGCAACATTTGATCCAAATTCTCCTCCTCAAACATATCAAGCTGCAACTCGTCATCCGGTTCCACCGTGTCTTCGTTGCATACCTGAAGGATACTACCTGTCTCGCCATGATGGATCCAAGATGTGTAATTCCTCTCGAAGCCACGTCGAATTAGGTGGTCCTCGATTTGAGCTGAGTTGTTAAATCTTCTCAGATTGGTGCAATCAATGCAAGGACAATATATGAAGTTTACACCCCTCCTCACCCTGTCCTCTTCTGCAATTTTTTTAAACTCCTTAACACCCCTCTGAAATTCAGCACTCACACGACTTTTCTGATACATCCATTCCTCACGGTCCATCTGCAATTAAAATTCGCAAAATAAATTAAAGAAAAACTAGAGCAACACCTAGCTAGATATTTGAAATATTGAGACATCATTTCAGTTAATATTACCTTTGCAAAATAGAGACGAGGTTTCAACATATATAAAATTTTATCGATATCTAGATTCTTCCCTAGTTTAGAACCTCCAATTCCTATATAGGAGACATACATTGCAAACATCAACAATGATATCGAATGAACTAATTATATAGTGCAGTAGCTTGCAAATCTTCTGACTACAACGAAACAAAACAAGGGTACCAACGATGACTCCTAATATCTAAATAGGTTAGGTCCTAATCTCATTCGAGAATATGTGGTTCAAGCAAGTTTCTAAGCTATTGTACAACTCCAGCGAAAATTTGTGACATCTCTCATTGTTCTCCGGATACGTCTCGACAACAGGTCAAGAGGTGTGTGTATCAGGAGAACACCAGGAGACGCTACCGATATCTACTATGGAGTTGTACAGCACTCGAGAACTTGCCCGAACCCATATCCTCAATTGCCCAAGAACATGGACAATTCGAGGCTGCTCAAGCTTCTAAATATGCTATTTCGATCGGCATATTTATAAACAAGCACTCTCGAAAGGGAGACGTAGGTTCTGTAGCCTAAACTCTAACATTCATCACATGATTGCAACAATAATTCCAGATTAACACGAGAGCACTACAAATTAAGATAATTAAATACATGTGTGCTTGTCAAATAAAGAGTGCGAAATCTGATAGGATATACATAATACCAGTGCAATCAAAACTTTCTTCGCGACATGTCAAAATTACATATTGCAAAAATGAAGGGGTTCAAAGGAATGCTCACATTTTGAAGTAAACCAAAATTCTGCAAAATGAGGGGAAATCTCCTCAAGTTAGGGCTTGAAATTTACCCTCTTAACACCCACCCTTGAGGATTTCAATTTTTCTCACCCAAGTATTGCTTCCAACCACAGAATATGAGCTATTTTTTCAGGTGGCGACGGAGAAATCTCCTATGGAATAATAACAGAGAAGTGTTCAGCTCGAGTGGTATATATAACCTAACGAGGCACATCACAATCGGTTCTCAATCAAAAAGCGATTGTGATGTGCACACACCTACTACCGGTTCTCATATGAAAGCGATAGTGATGTGATCATACACATCACTATCGGTTCTTATCTGAAGCGATAGTGATGGGCGTTGTCATCACAATCGGTTCTCACATAAGAAGCGATAGTAATGATTACATTCCATCACTATCGGTTCTTTTGTGAGAAGCGATAGTGATGAGCATTCTCATCACTATCGCTTCTCAAATAAGAACCGATAGTGATGTGCATGTGCTCATCACTATCGCTATTTATGTTGGAACCGATAGTGATGATCATGTGCTCATCACTATCGCAGTGCTACATCACAATCACTTCTAACCTGAGAACCGATAGTGATTATTATTAACGCCCCTCCTAAGTCATCTATCACAATCGTTTTTTCCTAAAAACTTAAGAACCTACATAGATGAAGCGATAGTGATGTACCATTCTGTAGTAGTGGATTGAGGTTCAGTTTTCTTTTTAAGTTTCTTGTTTGCACCTTATAGGATATTCTAACCATTTTTGGCATTAGTAGGCGATGTCTCTCGAGTGTTTTAAATTTGGTTCTATGACATTTCGCTTTTATCGCGATGTTTTCATATAAATAAACATTACGACTTTATTTGGACTCAATTCAAATTAGGTCTTTTTGCCGACTAACAAGATCTTGACTTTGGGAACATTGTGAAACCAGCCCTTCATGACCTAATATTTAGTTATGTCATTTCGCTTACTTGAACTTGAATCCTTAAGTATACATCTCTAGTATATGAAATCATATTTTGATTAAAAGGCTAAGTGCATACCATGATTGGTTACAATGAGTGTTACTATATTAAATGGCCTGGTCATGCAAGTCTTTTAGGAACTAACTTTTCATATATAAGCAACCATCTATTCACAACAGCTATCTATATTTCAGCTTTTGTATATAACAAGTATAGCTACTTAGGAACTTGGCTCATCCTAAGTTAATTGTAAATTATTTCACCATGAATAGATTATATGGACCTATAGGATGATTCAAAACCGACCTCACATATAGCATCCTTTGTTTGTGACATTTTGCTTATATCCTTTTCTTTTATACATGAAGAACAATTTATTTATAAATCTGGATTTAAACTAAACATAAAATTCTTTTGCATATCTAAGGTTGCTATTGTCCTTACTAAGCTTAAGAATTGATTTTACCAAGGTTCCAATTCATTTGTTCTAAGTCTTAGCTATTTTGGTCTCTATGCAATGAAATACAATTCTTTTTCAAATTTAAATTAAACTAGATTCTAACCTATATATTTTTGCATATATGGGTTTATTAGGGTCTCAGAAGCATAAAAAATAATCTCATGATTTTCAGCATCCGCTGACAGATGGTCAGATTGAGGGAGTTAATCAGATTCTTGAGGATATGCTGAGAGCTTATGCTTTAGCCTGTGCTATTTCGTGGGATAAGTGTTTGCCGTATGCAGGATTTAGCTATAACAACAGTTATCAGGCTAGTTTGCAAATGTCACCATTTGAGGTTTTATATGGACGTGCCTGTCGTACTCCATTGAATTGGAATGAGACAGGAGATCATATGGTATTTGGACCTGATATTCTCAAGGAAGCCGAAGAGCGAGTTGCTATGATTAGAGAGAGGTTGAAGGTAGCTCAGTCAAGGAAAAAGAGCTACGTTGATAACCGTCGTCAAGATTTGAGGTTCGAGTCAGATGATT
Organism: Otatea glauca; assembly: GCA_036346275.1. Classification (NCBI taxonomy): domain Eukaryota; kingdom Viridiplantae; phylum Streptophyta; class Magnoliopsida; order Poales; family Poaceae; genus Otatea; species Otatea glauca. The sequence continues at coordinate 208,626 of JAYEVK010000125.1, forward strand.
TTGTGTATCTCAGAGTTAGCCCTCTTAAGGGTGTTAAAAGGTTTCACGTTAAAGGAAAGTTGGCACCAAGATATGTTGTTCCGTTCAAGATTCTGAGCCGTCGAGGAGAGGTAGCTTATCAGTTGGAATTGCCTCGATCTGGCGGGAGTACATGGCGTGTTTCATGTATCGCAACTTAAGAAATGTCTTAGGGTGCCATGAGAACAAACCCGTTGGGCCGTAATAGAGTGCGGGGAAGATTTGACTTACAAGGAGCGACCGGCGAATTTTAGATGTTATGGGCGCAAGACCGGGACCATGTTTATTAAGCTTTGCGAGAGTTCGATGGAGCAATCATACAGAAAGTGAAGCAACTTGGGGCGTGAAGAGGATTTGAAGTCGATTTCCCAAACCTATTCTTTAGTTAGCCACGAATCTCTGGTCGAGATTACATTAAGAGGAGGTTTGTAACATCCCAAAATTTGCTTAAATATAATTTTATTGGTTATTTGTGCATTTTATGATTTTACGAAATTTATTGGATTTTCTGGATTTATTTGAATTAAACTTTAAATTAAGTATTTTGGTCTTTTGTTAAAAACTATTTAAATTTATGCAAAGTTAAAATAAAGTTTTACCAAAATATTTTATTTGAGTTCAAAATGCCTCAAAATTTTTTTGTAAATTTTCTTGGATTTTTACTGATATTTTATTGCCTAAAAGAAATCAAATTATTTTCTGTAATTATTTTAAAAGGAAAAACACAGGAAAAGCGTTGAAACGATATTGGGCCTCGGCGGTATCTTGTCATGCATGCGCTACTGACCGTCTTGACCCAATCACCCCGCGCCGTTAGATCGTGATCGGGCGGTGGAGTTGATCTGGAAACCCTAAGATCGATGTTCGTTGGATCTGCATTGGACGGCTCGGATTCAGTGGATCACTAAAGGAAAAGATTTAACTGCCGTCGTTAGATATCGTATCCGAGCTGGATTGTGCCACATCACCAGGAGATCACGTCCGTTGATTGAAGATCGGATGGACGTCGGGAGTTCGTCTCGAGCCGCCGCCCGAGTCCATGCCCGATTCGTCGCGCCGTCGTGTCCGCCGTTCGCACGCCTTCCAAGACGCTATAAAAGCTTCCGATCGTCGTGTTAAGATCCTCGCTTCGCGCCGCATCGTTAGCCCCGCTAGAGACATCGCCATCGCCGCGTGCAAGCTCGCCGTTGTTTGTGCCATGCCGCCATTGATTTCGCCTTGTTTACGGCGCGTCAAGCCGTGTTTCACCGCGTCGGTTCCAGATTTGAGTTCACCTCGCTGAGACGCATCTGTGCCGCCATCCTTTGGTCGTCGGGGGCCACTGCCTTGCCGTTCGGGTGGTCTTCGTCCCCAACCCCGGTGACCGCGCCGCCGAGCTCGCCGTCAACACCTCGCGATCATTCGTGGCCGTCAGATTTTAGATTGAGCGCGTCAAATTTCGCCGCGTAAGGTGTGTGTCGGTAAGCCACGTTGTCGCCATCTTGAACCGTCAGATCTTTTCTCAACGCTTCGGATCTAGCCACGTAAGCTCGGTAGGATAGTAATCCTCGTAGACCGTTGGATCTTCACGAGACGTCCAGATCGCACCGTCATCGCGACTAATCGGGTGCTGCCACGTGTCGACATGTGTATCGAGGCGCCATGCACCGGGTTCATAGTAGGCCAGCATCGATTCGTGGACCGAGTCCATGGGCCAAGGCGGGCGATGTCGACATCGATTGGTCGGACGTGGCGGCGTCATGATGAGCGTCATAATCCGAATTTTCGTTGGAAAATATTTCAACCAGAAAAGCCTTCGGTGCTGACGTCATTGTGATGTCGTGCTGACATCATAATGCGGTTTTTCAGAATATTTGAATCTTCCACGAGCCCGTTCTCCCTCATACGAGCTTTGATTGAGGTGATTCAAGTTTCCAAAAATTTATAAAATTGAGATCTATTTAATGGTGAATTTTATTTAATGTTTATATTTTGCTTGCTCTCTGTTTTGGTGTTTATTTGTTGTTCTCTCTCGTTTCGTGTAGACGTTAAATTGTGCAACGCATCAGGAAGATTCGTCGACTCAAGACCAAGGTCGAACAAGAATATGGGCTTTATAAGGCAAGTTGTGCTTTGATCATGTTGAACCCATGTTTATAAAGATGCTATATTGTTTTACTCTATTGCATAGTATTTCAAGTATATACTATTTCACATTAAATTGGGATATAGTTAATCTACCAATTTGATCTATATACCCTACCTTGTCATTTGTATGCCATGATCTATTGTCACCCTAGATTGGATCACTATAGTTGGTTGATATTGAAATCAACATGGGATGGTTAGATCGTTATAGTTGCTTAGCCGTGCCACGTCATCATATGTACATGAATCATTAATGATTAACCTTGACTAATGGAATATGGAACAATGATGTGAACTTGTGTGTCATGTGAAGTCATACGATGAGATTGAGTTATTGTGGCGAGTCATGTCACGCATAGCGATGTTGAATTGTTGATGGCACGTGGTGCTTGGTAATCAACTTGGGTGATAATCATTTGGATTGGGGCAAGTGACAAGGCGAGTATTCAAGGTGGGCCCGATGGGCGAGGGTATGTGGATGTCTTGCCTTGATCACTCTAAGGACTTAACCTTGCAAGCCTTTGACTGAGTCAATCATGCAACCACATGTCTAGTATGGGATGACCTAGTGATTAATTTGCAATGTCTTAACTTTGGTATTATCTTGGTGGTGTGAGTTCGAGTTATGGAGTAATTCATATGGCGCAAGAGGGCCTTAGATGTGGTAACCAGTCCACAGTGTTGAAACCTTAGCGGGTAGTACGAGGTTAAGGTAGAGCATTGTAAAGGCTTTGTCATGATCTCTTTGCCGACACACCAAAGGAAGTGTGTTAATTGCATGGCACCAAGAGGCGATCATGTTGTGTGGGTAAAGTGCTTAACCTCTGTATAGTGTAAAATCTATTGAATAGCCGTGCTCATGGTATTGAGCAATGCTCGGGAATTCTGATTAAGGGTTAGTTGAATTAAAATTGAAAACTTGGTTGGGATGGCGGGGTTGCCATATGGAAGGTTGGAACTTGACTTAGGATTGAAAACTTGGTTTACTTGAGAAATCTTGAACCTATCTATTCTGTTATTTGTTTCTGATCTTTACAATCTATTTATTTTATTTGTTCATAAATCTTTGCTTTGTTGCAAAATAGCCATGATAGCCTATCCTTTGGAATAAGACTTGCATATAGCTATGTTAGAATTGCATTACATGCACAACTTGTTGAGTGCTTTATGTACTCACCATTGCCAACAACAACATCACTAGTTGAGGAGTTTGCATCAATCTTTGGAGGAGAGGTTCGGGAGGAGGCGAATGTTAGGCGCAAGCCTTGTCAGTTACTGTGGTATACTAAGGGGTTGTCTCGTTTTCATTCCTCTGTAGTTTTATTTGTTATTGACCTTGTGAGGCATGTTCATGTAAGTTGACCATGAGGTCACATAACTAGTAATAGTTAATATATGATGTCTTTCATAATATTTCCACTATGTATGATTGTGATATTTCTCGATGTTGAGCCTATGTGCACTAGCGTGATCTGGACTAGTGCGGTATACAGAGGGTCGGATTTGCATATTCGGGTCCTAACAATGGCGGCGCTGCTCTGCCGCAGCGGTGTTCGAGCAGGCGGGGAGAGAGGAAGGGAGGAGGAGGGCTAGGTAGGTGGTGGTGGGGCCTGCGGCTGGGAGCCCCACTACGGCGTCGACCATTCGGCGTTGCGTCGAACCAACGAGATGGCGTGTAGAGATTTTTATTTTCGAGCGAGAATCGAGGAGGATTTGAAGTGACTCAACAGTGATGCTAACCTGCCCAAAACATTTTGACAAAAATCATGGTAGTAGCCCACTGAATGTAGTTTCCATTTCCTTTGGTTTTATCTTAGTCCCTTCTGCGATTTTGAGCGGTGAATCCTTAAATTGGTGGTTTTCAATCTATTTTTCATTTTCCTATAAAAGAAATAAGCTTATATTTACATGAAACTTTTTATGGATAACTCTGATGTTTATTGGGAGGTACCATAAAAATTTGAGATGATTATCTGTTATGTTTATTTTTATAAAATTCAGACATTGATAATATCATTTTAAATTAACTCTACTTTTGATTTCTTTTCAACACCAAATTAGTTCACATGTCTTTGAAAATTTTTGGAGATAACCAGGGGATGATTTGGTATTTATTTTAATTTTTTCCAGATTTTATATCTTAAGTGATTTTGGATATTTTGTTATAGAGTAGAAGAAAACGTTTTATATAAACTATTTTCTTAAATACCAGAATTCAAGAAAATTCTGAAAAGATGGAATTTCAAAATAAGATTTATATTTTAAACTAATTTTTAAGGTTTGTTTATTTTGGGCGAAAAATTTTAATATAGCAATTATTCTTTTCTTTTTAGGTTAAGATATAAGAAAATGAAGAGAATGATGATATTTAAAATAAAAATCTTTGTTTCAGATGAAATTTTCATTCAATTCCATTTTAAATTTGAAATTTTCATTTTCCTATTCTTAAAATTTTGGGATGTTACAATTGATGTGAAAGTTCGACCTTTTTCAGTTTAACAAATGCTACAACAAAACTTGGTAAGCAACACAAACTTCACCCTTAGCTTGCTCGTGGGAAATTGATGATCGGGATGATGTTAGATGACCTCCACATATCATTGCAAGGATACCAAGAAACAACCCTTCAAACAAACAAGAACCCAATGCATGGATCTTCCTTCTACTTAGTATAAAGATTAGTTTCTTTGAAACTCAAAAGAAGAGGTTGTAGATTGCCTAGATGATTGGGATATGATCTATAGAAAATTCATCCGACAATCTTTCATGCTTGGAACAAGATCCAAAAGCACTTAGAAGGAGAGGGGGCAAATCCAAATGTGCAGAAAGTAACTTGCAAGAAATTAAATGCTGAATTTAAAGCATAATGTAGATGTTGAAGGTAAATTCAGAATAGAGAAATGAAACTTTTATTTCATAGAGATAAGGTTTACAAAGCCTCACAATAAAGTGGGCAAAGCTCAAATGAGCACCAGAACCATCAAAACCTTTAGGGAAGAGACGTCTCTCCTCTCCCCCTCTATTTATAGCACACTACAAGCAAACTCCACATTTGAATGACTTTCTTCTCCCACAAGGAACTTTATCAAGGGCTAGGATTCACTTACTCAACCATACATGATCGACCGAAACCCAACAACAACAGTTTTGACACACCTCTCGGGGCACCACTAACTCAACCACTACTCCTACAGTGAATCTATGATCCAACGATCGTCCTTCGCCAGAGTAGAGCTTAAGTTAGCATCTGCACCATCGACTTGTCTTCTCTGCTTGCAACTACTCCCTGGCCTTAGTCTTCTTTGGCGACACCTTGGTCGTTTGTACCTCAGCTCTCCCAACCTAGTCTGATCTCCTCCACCTCACAATGACCTAGCTCGAAGTCTGCAACCATCATAGACAAGGAAAACACATCACATAGCAATGTCCGTGACATATGCAATCTAATCAACACATCCCAACCATTTTACAAACTGTCCTGACCAGTTCACAACTTGTCCCAACCGATTTACAAACTGTCCAAACTCAAACTTATGCACCACAAGCTCAAATACAGTCAATCGCTCATCACAAACATGGGCAAGAACCAAAGGGAGAACACGTTTCCCACAAAAGCTCTAAAAATCTAATAAAACTCACAAAAGCTCAATTATGCTTATGAACCTTAATAGATAGCAAGTTTTTACCATGATCATAAGAACCAAAATGCATTCACATTTTTATCTTTTTTATGATGCCTTTTCTACAATTTCTCCCCCTTTTGGCAATATAGGAGGCATCAAGATGATATTTTCTCCCTCTTTTCATATGTATGCATGAAAATGCAACCTAAAAGAGCTTTGAAGCTTATCCAAGTGACCATATGAACAAAGTATGACACCAAGCTACTCAAGTTCAGATTATGCTAAACAAAGACATGTCCAAGTGCAAAAGTCAAATTTGCTAGCAAGCATAAATAAAACTATGTCATTTTGCATGATTTAATAAGTGCAACAATTAGCATAGTTTCCAAACTAGAAGCAAAGCCATACAATAGATCAAATGGAGAACCTAGAGTTCAACCTACTCAACACTTTGGGAAAGCTAGATGTGCATACAAGGTCCTTCGGGCTCAATTATCTTCAATGCAAATTTTCCTTTAAGATTTCAAAGCCCATAGTGCGGTACAAATGTTTAACATTATTTGCATTCTTTACCCACATATGTTTTTCTTTATTTTATTTGTATTTTTTAAGTGTAATTGACTCAAGCCATAGTCGACCATCTTAAGAAGAGCTCTTAAGAGGATGGTCTTGGTCATCTGTGATACATTCAATTTCATCCCAAGTGCAATGGGAGGCGATCTTGTGAATGTAAGGTGTTGAGATCAATTTGCACAAAAGAGTCATTTTTATTTTAGCACATAGATTTATGAGCATGTGAAGGACTCAGTATGGATCAACCAAGCTTCACCCAAGTTGCTATAGGGACTCTAGTAGAAATCTAAAATTTCACAAATAATGACATATGCACCTAGAGAGGAAACATAGCAAGTAAAAGCAACATGTTTCATCAAGTTTTCATTTAAAGCTTTAATTCTCAAATTTTAACAAGCTTAGCAAGATGAATCAGACTGAACTTGGACATATCTAAGCTAGCATTTTTCTTCATAAAAGTAGTAGGGTGAATAGTATGAATAGTAGCTCATTTGCATAATAGACAAAGCTCATAAAGCAGAAAATGAAGTCTATATGCAATGCTGAAGCGATTCTCAAACTCCCCCACAACAAGTGAATCAATTTTAAGCACAAATCTAGTTCAAGTTGAGTTATTAGCAAAATTAAGCTCAAGAAAGGTCCAAATGAACTCAATCGAAACCAGGAATATAGAATGAGGAGAAGTCATCAAGAAGCGCAAGCTGGGTGGCTATAGAGTATAGAAAAGATAGTAGAGAACATTATAGCTCAGACCACTCTCATCTTCCCCAATAGTGACATAGGGAAGGCGACTCTTGAAATAAGCCCAATATCACCGAGAAAATGCAAAAGAAAGGAAATGTTGGAAGAAAATATATATAGTACATAATATACAAACCACTTTCCCTCAAGAGATGCGTAAGGGCACACAACTCAAGCTCTCCTCTCAAGGCTACAAACCTAGAGATATCAAATGGCTTCATAATGATATCGGCAATCAGTAGTCACTCTCCACAATCTGAAGCACTATATCACCCTTCTCCATATGGTCTCTAAGGAAGTGATATCTAATGTCTATATGCTTGGTCCTTGAGTGCTGCACTGGATTTTAGCAATGCAAATAGCAGAAGTATTGCCACGAAAAGTGGAACACTTTCTATATCTAACCCAAAGTCCATAAGGTCGATCTCATCAAAGGACCTTACTCTGACAACTAGCTGCGATGACATACTAAACTTGGTGGACTATGCAACTCAGGCTGCTTCCTAGATGACTAAGAAACAAGAGAAGTGCCAATAAATTGGCAAGTGTCAAAAGTGCTCTTCCTATCTATCCTCTGACCAACAAAGTCTACATCGAAAAGGCTCTAAGGGACATACAAGAAGAAGAGTACCAAATACCATAATCGATGGTAGCTCGAAGGTGCACGAAAATCGCTTCACCGCTTGGCGGTAAGATGCGCATGAGAGAAGCTGAAATCGAGCACACGGACACATAGCGAGAATGTATGTCTAGCCTCGAAGTAGTGAGATCGGGAGAGATCCAATCATACTCGAACTCCTTTTGATCAAGCTGGTTCACCATCCTCATACGGCTCGAGGGCAGCGGTGGTGGCCATAGGAGTCATCAGCTTCCGTCGGACATATCAGCGCCTTAGGAGGTCTCAGTGTACTTGCCTTGATGCAAGAATGTTCTCTCCAGTGCGCTTGATCTAAAAGCCGAGGAAGTAGCTCAACTTGCCCATCATGCTCATCTCGAACTCTGTGCTCATTACCTCTTAAAGCGAGACACAAGAGAGTGCGAAGAGCCACCAAAGATAATATCATCCACATAATTACGGACAAGGAGAAAATGAGTATCACGGTGTCGATGAACATATTCTTGTCTTCTATACCATCTTAAAACAAAGACTAAGAAGATAGGACTTAAGCCTCTCATACCAAGCTCTAGGGGCCTACTTAAGTCCATATAAGGCTTTGTAAAGCTTCAAGACATGATTTGGGTATTTGGGGTTCTCGAATCCTAGATTTGCTGACATACACCTCTTCCTCAATATATCCATTGAGAATGCACTCGTCACATCCATTTGATAAAGCTTGAAGCCCTTGGATCTGAGAAAATGCAACCAGGATCATAATAGCTTCTAGTCTAGCTACGAGGGCACACAGGTCTCCTCAAAGTCAAGACTCTCAACCTAAGTGAAACCTGTGCAACTAGCCTAACCTTATTCTTGATGACAACCCCATCCTCACTCTGCTTGTTCTTTAACACTCACTTGGTCCCAATGACATTATGACATGATGTGAGCTCAACAAGCTACCATACCTTGTTTCTCTCGAAGTTCTCAAGTTCCTTGATGTAAGGTTGTGTCCCAATCTTTCGATGAGAGCGATAACTATCGATTTGGTGGGCCGACTTTGTGATCGGACTACAACGTCGACGACGATGCGCCTTTACAATATCTAAACCAACTCCGGAGGGTTATTGATCTTGGCGTGGGCATGATCAACTTTGAGCACGAGTTCAATTCCGCAAACAAGCAGAAGAACAAGCAAGAACAATAGTAAAAGCAATCTTAAATTGCAATTATGAATGAAGGCAAAGCAGGAGGGGTTCTATTGAAGGTCTTGACAAGGTGGCTGTCGGCTAACTCGAAGACTCAAAGTTTGCACTTGGCTAAACTAATCAAACAAAACCTAAGTGTCTAAGCGGCGACTACTGAGTTTATAAGAGGAGGGATGTGAGAGGGGCGTCCTAGGGTTGTGTGCAGCCGGGGCGCACAACTTGGGCTTAGGCCCCCAAGCGCTTACAAGGCCGAAACAGCCTAAAACTGTATTGTAGTGTATTATTTTGATGATTTCAACTGATCCACGATGAATCTAGAGCTGGGATCAGATCCATTGGAAAGGTCTCGTTGTAAACTTTCAATCAAGTATAAGAACTCTCCAATCGGACCTTGTATGCAAAAGTTATGTGTGTTTTACTTCAATTTGGTATCTGGAGGCGAATCGATTCGAGCGTGATGGATTTGATATCTCTATCTTCTTGAATATGGTCATATCCAGGTGGTATCCGGAGGCACAACCAAATATGGTCATATCCGTAGTAGTGATGTACTCATCATCCTCCCTTCTTGAATTTGAGTTATCCTCGACTCATGCTCAACTTTTAGCTCGTCACGATAATCATCCACATAGCTCAACACTTGTTTCCAGCACATAAAGGCTTGATGAATGCTAACACTCTTAGATGCTTCCTCCCTCCTTGAAGGAAAACCATCCTCGGTGTTGGAAAAGATGGAAAAGAAACAAGCAACAAAAGAACAACGTATGCACGCAACATATATGTATATATCCCATATTCCATTGTTCTTTTGGTTTAGCGTTATGCTACTTATATAACAACAAATGAGGAAATCGATTTAAGCAAAGCCCTTTCTTGACAATTTTGCAACTCAATTTGTGATTATAAGTGAAGTATATAACATAAATATTAACATGATTCAATTTGCAACTTATTTTGCAAATATAAGTAAAGCACATTTCTATCCCTGTCCTTAGAAAAAGAATACTCATGTTTTGTAAGCCTCGTTCAATAACATAGATGGGCAAAACTACAAGTTTTGGTAACAAGCAAAGCTCATTCATATGATCAGATTGTAAACAAGCAAATATCAAACCATCCCAACAATGGTGACACAATTTTAATGGGTTTCCACTTATCAACTACGACATGCTGAGGTAGCAAGCTATGGGTATCACACATATCAGAAATATTTGATGGTGCCTTACATGAAACAAGCTTTTGCGTACAACTAGGATTGCCCAAAATAGCAAGCAACAAGACATGAAATTTTAGAAATCTTATCCATAGCACAATTCAAGCTATGAGTTCATTCAACATGATATAGCACAAAACAGTGGTAGGGGATATTCTAGCTATCACTTCCTTATACGTAATGAGCACCACATGATCAAAATTATAAGCATACAATTCATCACATGGTTCTACAATTGTGGCACAAGGTGGTAACTCACTAAAATTAAGTACAGTAGGAATATACTCACAAATTAGCTTCCTTTCGTGCTGTAAAATCATATCTGTACCATGGTCATTAGCGTCCTCCTCAAAAGAAATAGGTACCTCAAAACTTTCACTTGATAATGTAGGTTTTCAGGTTGTAGCTCCCCTTCTTTAGAAGTAACCTGCATATCACATGGAACAACAACAACAGAAGTAGATTGGATTATATTAGTGGAATCATCCTCACATGTGTTATCCTCTACTTCACTCGAATTTTCTGGTATTTCTCTCGCATGCTCAAGGTGTAGGCTCTCATTAGGTTTCGGTGTAGTGCATGCAACAGGAGTAGCATCTAACTTTGTACGAGCTTGAACTATAGTTGATTGTCTTCTCTGTATTTTTATTTCATCTTAACGTGAAAGATTAAGCAAACATGACATAGAATTGATCGAATTCTTTACAAGATATCATGATCTGAATATCAAAATTTAGTCCAAAATAAAAGTTATTCATTTGATTCTTTTGGTCTCTTCTAACCCACAGCATAAAGATCTATCTTTGAAATTCTTGGTAGTACTCATCCTTTGTTTTACTACCTTGTTTTAGACATTGCAATTCATTAAGTAATTGGCGAGCAAAATATGAAGGAACAAATCTAGCTCGCATAATTTTCTTCAATTTAATCCATGTGCTAGGGATGTCTGATTTTTACATATATAATCATTCCACCAAAGGCGGCATAATCAGTAAATCCATTAGTAACAACCCTAACCTTATCATGCTCAAGAATTCCATGTTTATCAAATGATTGTTAATGACTAATTCCCAAGTAAGATACCCTTGAGGATCATATTTACCACTAAAAATGGAGTGCGGTGATCTTACTTGTAGTGCGTGTGCTATATTGCCGTACCTCCGTGATGATGAAGGCTGCGCAAATGCGTTCTTCGTATCTCGTAGTGTGAACTACCTCTTCTCCTAGGATGCTATTGGCCCAAGCACTCGATGTTGAGAACCTGCCATTTTAGTGAAGACAAGAAACAAATCACAAGTATGATGTACTTTTCACTACATAGGATGTGGTGAAAAGTCTCTCATCTCTCAAGCTTTAACCAAAGCTCTTACAAGTTCTTACCATGCAACTGGTGTTGTCGACCGTTGGTGGTGTCAAAAGTTCTCGAAGATTGGATTAGCGATTGCCAATGGGTGAACAAGCGTCGAGGTAGAATATGTGGAGCTAGGTAGGTTATAATTATTTCCTATGCAAGCTGATAATTCTAGTTATTGTAATGTAAGTAATGACCAAAACTAGAATTCACAAGCCCTAGTTGCCAATCTCAAAGATAAAGTGAATTTCAAGACAACTCATGCGCAAAGATGATGGAACTTAATGAAACCAATGGAATGAGCTAAAAATAATAATTCCAGCACCAAAGCTCGTGTTGTATAAGTTATGGAGAGCGCTAGCTAATTGTTTGAGAAAAAGGTGAAAGGGCACAACATTGCTCATAAATTAATACAATTGCACAATTTAAAATAATGAACACAAATTAGGGTTTAGCTCAATGTAGTCTTGACCACTATTCTTTCTCTTTTTTCTTTTCCTTTTCTTTTTGCCTTTTGTCTCTTCCTTTCTCTTTTTTTGGTGACTTTATTAACACTAGTATGAACAAAGTTTTGGAATCCCTAACTTGATGTCACAAGATAGTATGATATGATAAATCAAAATTATGCAATGTATCAAGTAGAGCAGCCGAAACAATATCAAATAGCTAGTCTCAATCGGGATCAAATTATTACAAAGGATGAATTGTTTCCCAAAGGTATGTGTACTGATATTTTTGGAGTTTTATGGTTTGTATATGCTTATGGACTCAACCAACTCAAAGGAACAAAGATAGAATACCAATTGAAGAAAGTAACCCAAATTCAATGTTTCTAGGGCAGCGAGTTGTCGTCCGATTAAAGTTTGAAAACCACCGAATTTGGAAGGATCACTATGGAAAGAAATGAAGCTTATGTCCTCAGCTTTCAATAGAGTACACGAACACGCAATTTGAAGCTCGGATGTGGAAGTTATGGCTCAAAAACCGAACAGCACAGAATAGTCCCAATTTCAGCTTGCGAGACCGATTCGAATCTGAATCAAATTCGGTTTGAAGGATTCGAATCACAAAGGACACCCAAAAACATTTTTGTAGAGGACTCTTTAAGGATTCAAGAAAGTATAAAAACTTCTCAATCGGAGTTCGGGACGTGAGAATTATGATCAAAATACCGAACCGATCTGGATTGGAAGTACAACTTGCTTCACCAACTTTGACATTCAGATTAAACAAATTTGGCTCGAATAAGAGTCCATGCCCAACTAGGTTTTGTAGAGATCGTTCCCAGGTTTTAGGAAAGTGTAAAAACACTAGAATCCGAACTTCGTATGCAAAAGTTATGAACAAAGCGATGGACTAGACAGAATGAAAGAAAAGCTACGAAGGAAAAGCGATCGACAAGTCAAACAAGGTCTCTAATAGATCAAAACCTAACAAAACTCACTAAAATACCTGATTGAATCTAAAGGTTGAATTTTTATGGAGTAATTTTCAATTTAGGACAGAAAACAAAAACTAATCTGATGCTGAATCTCTCACGAGCAACTTGGCGCTCGATACCACGATGTAAGGTTGTGTCACGATCTTTCGATGAGGCGATAACTATCGATTTGGTGAAGCCGACTTTCATAATCCGAGTACAGCGTACAATGACGATCGCCTTAGCAATCGCTAAACCAACTCGGAGGGTTATTGATCTTCTGTGGTCACGATCAACTTTGAACACGAGTTCAATTCACGCAAGCAACGAAGAACAAGCAAGAACAATAGTAAGCGATGCGAAATTGTAAATATGAATGAAGGCAAAACAAGGAGGTTCTATTGAAGGTCTTGACAAGGTGGCTATCGGCAACTCGAAGACTCAAAGTTTGCACTTGGCTAAAGTAATCAAATAAAACCCAAATGTTTAAGCGGCTCTTGAGTTTATAAGAGGAGGGACATGAGAGGGACGTCCTAGGGTTGTGTGCATCGGGGTGCACACAACATGGGCAAACCCCACACGCTTACAAGGCCGAAACAGCCCAAAGCGTATTGTAGTGTATTGTTTTGATGATTTTGACTGATCCACGATGAATCTGGAGCTGGGCTAGACCCATTTGGAAGGTCTTGTTGTAAACTTTCAATGAAGTACAAGAACTCTCAATCGGACCTTTGTATGCAAAAGTTATCGTGTTTTACTTTAGTACTGGTATTCGTAGGCCGAATCGAATTCCAGAACGTGATGGATTTGATATCTCTCTTTTCTTGGCCCGTGGATGATGTGTTGGAGTTGGCATAACCAAATGTGGTCATATCTATAGTAGTGATGTCCTCATCATTCCTCATGCATAGCATTAATCCAAGACTCATCGGATAATACGTGAGAAACATCCTTCTACTAAAAAGAGGCAACAAAGGCTGAGTGGAGGCAGAAACTAGACAAATCTTATTTTGAGTATGTGATATGCTCAAACAGATCGACAATGATCTAATCAGGTGGATGACGTCTTTGAATATGGCCGGGGAGGTCCAGAAATAGAAGCGGCCTCTACCTCATGCACAGAAGAGGTAGGAACAAAGCCACTCGCTGAAGGAGAGTCTGAAGGTAAGGGATGGTCTCCCTGAGATGCAGAAATCGAAACAGAAGGCATCTCAGGTGTAGACGGGACTGGATCAAATGGAATACCATCATCTCCATCTTCCTCATCCTCTACAAAAATGGTCTCAGAGAAAGAAGAAGAGCCTAATATGTCAGGTCTAACTCTTGGGCTAGCCTCATCAAAGGTCACGTCACAGGTATCTATGATCCTATTCGCATCACAACTCCAGACCCTATAGCTACGAGAAGAAGTCGAGTAACCTAGAAAAATGCCATTAAAAGAAAGAGACTAAAACTTATCTAGGTTTCCGTACTTCAAAATAAAACACTTGCAACTAAAGACATAAAAATGAGAAACACTAGGCTTTTGCCCAGATCTCAACTCTCAAGAAGTGCGATGCAAATGTGCTCTCAAGAATACTCGATTAGACACATGACAAGTAGTAGTTATAGCCTCAGCCCAAAACTTCCTAGCAGTATTGTACTCGTCTAGCATCGTCCTCACTATTTCGATCAAGGTCCTGTTCTTCCTTTCCACTATGACATTTTGCTGAGGGACGTATGGAGAGGAAAACTGATGCTCTATGCCTAACTCCTCACAAAAGCTCTCAAAGTAGGAGTTCTTGAACTCCGTGCCATTATCACTGCGTATAGCTCGTAAAGCACCAGGGAGCTCAATAGACAACCTATGGACCAAACCTTTGAAATGGGTAAAAGACTCATCTTTCGAGACCTTGAAAAACACCGAAGAATACCTCAAAAATCATCAACAATGAAAAGAACATACCACTTCCCACTCATTGTTGCACTCTATTTGGACCAACGGTATTCATATGTAAAAGCTGTCACAGTGCATCAGTCATCCTATGATGTTGGAGGATGAGAAGTAGCAACCATCTTGCCTTGTCGGCAAGGAGAGCAAACTAAGTCTTTGACCATCTTGAGTTTAGGCAAATCACAAGCGAGATCATGGTTGCTAACTTTGGTCAAGTGGTTGAAGCCAATGTGACCTAATCTCCTATGCGGAAGGAGAGATCATGGGACTCTGAAGCAATCAAACAACGAAGAGAGTCTCCAAAAAGCAAAACAATTAGCACGAAGACTCTCCCAAATCTAGAAATCCATAAACTAACTCCCTGATGAATCAAGGATTTTACATACGCTACTCTTGAAGCTTACCTCAAAGAGTCAGCGATAAGTGAGAGACAGAAAAGTAAATTATATTGCGACTTACTCATTAGCATAGCGTCCTTAAGAATGAAATTGTTATTAATGCGAGGCGATACCTTTGGCAATGACTCTACGGAAGAAGCGTCTTCAAAGTGATCAACTCATCACGGGAGCTCGGACTAGGGAAGAGAACCATCTAGAGTCTCCGGTCATATGGCGAGAATAACCGAGTCAACAATCCATATCTCTCCTTCCCATCCTCTGAACTGGTCAACACTCAAGAGAGAGAGATTACTTAGCACTAGGACAAAGAGAAGATCTAGGAACCCAATCTTGAACCACACAACATCTCAAAGTACGACCACGAAGCAAAAGGCGGACTCTAGTGTCTCTTTGGCGCTCTACTCTCACAAGACCGAAGCGGACCTAGCAAAAAATCTGGAAGCTGGGTAGGTTGGCCGTCGTCGTGCAAAGGCGGACCATCCCGATAAAGTGCCCAAATCTCCTACTAGGAAACACCTTGCATCAACGATATCTACCTCAAGGAGAAACCGTGGAATATCAAAATGACGGTGGAGAGTGACCAAGAAGAGCAGATCTAGGGCGAAAACTCAAATGAACGACATGAAATCCAAGTCTGAACTTTTCCCAAAAGCAGGCGATACTCTATTCTATTTAGCACAAGTGTGTGCCTTAGGAGCACTCGAGTATGGGGATGACTCTGAATACCCTAAGGGCACGAACACGTCGTGTCTTGTGATCTTAGCACGCTTAAAGCGAAATCGCTAGATGACCATCCTTACGGCGGTAGGTGCATGTGCACCGCCTTCTAGAAGCGACGTGAGGAAAGCAACCTTACGGTTAGAGGTCCCATGGACAATCCCAGCAAACCTAAACATAGTAGTGCTCATCACAGGAGCAACCACAATCTCTCACTCTTGGAGCCACGCACAATGATAGGAAGATGAACTCTAGCGTGCTCCAAGTAGTTAAATCCTAGACCTTGATTAAATTGACTAATCTTAGGTGGTCTAGAATGTGATTGAGCTTCTTCTTGCCTCCTACAAACTTCTCAAGAGTTCTTATGAGATACTCACACTCCTGGAAGAGAGAGGCTCAGGAAGAACAAGGGGAAGAAGACGAAGAAGAGGCAGATAAGGAAGAACTACCAGTACGTGTATTTTTCTCCTCGGCCGGTGCCTCAACCTTGAGGGCCTCACAAGAAAGCATGAGGGGAATTTCTAATCCTAAAGTGCGGGCCTCAAGCTTCTTCCTAAGCTCAACTTGGATTTTATTCAAGTCCCCCTCAATCTCAGCACATCGTAAGCAATTTTCTTGTGACTTAACTAGTATGTCCTTAGCAAGTTCAACACACTTGATATTTAAGGACTCATTGTCAAGTTTTAGTTGCCTCTGACCCTCACATATCTTGTGGAGTCCTTAGAAGAATGCAATTCAAGTTCATTATTTCTAGTAGATACCTTCCTAAGGTGAGTGCTCATGACATCAATTTGACCAAGCAATTTAGGGCAATTTCCACACGATGCACTAGTGTGAGCATGAAGAAAACTAGCATCTCTGGGAATAGCATCAATAGAACACATGCTAGCATTCTCAGACCTAAGAATCTCAAGGTGAGAAACCGCACTATCATGCATAGTCCTTAGGTTCTCAAGCTCCACAAGCAAGGCATTGCAAAGAGTACAATCATCAGAATCTCAGGAGGAATATGATCGAAGAGAAGCTAACTTGTGAGTTAAAGTACCTACTTCCTTCTCTAACTTCATACACCTAGCTCTAGCTCTAGCATGAAATTTCTCTAATTTGTAGAAAGCTTCATTGAAATTTGGTCAAGGAGGGTACCTCGTCAGAGT
This sequence comes from Otatea glauca, assembly GCA_036346275.1. Classification (NCBI taxonomy): domain Eukaryota; kingdom Viridiplantae; phylum Streptophyta; class Magnoliopsida; order Poales; family Poaceae; genus Otatea; species Otatea glauca. The sequence continues at coordinate 225,697 of JAYEVK010000125.1, forward strand.
CCTTGATGCCATTAACGTCCACCATGAAACACATCTGGTGAAATCATTGCCGTCTTTGTTCTTCTCTTGTGGATCATCCTCGCCCTCGTCGCTCCGGTCTCGGGTCGGAGAGGTTGATGTCGTCAAGTCGCGAGGCAGCGTTGGAAGAGCTTTTGTTCTTGAGAAGTTGTGGTACTTCTTCTCACCTTGTTTGAGTCACGACGACATGCTTATTGTTGTGGTTCTTGTTGATGTCGTCATTCTTTTCTAAACTCCCAGAGTCGTTCTTGCCCTTCACCAGCTTGGGGAAATTCGTCCGAATGTGGTTGGGGCCACCACACTCGAAGCAGGTGATGATGCCACTTCTCTTTCTATCCCTCACCCTCTTGTAGTCATGAGAAAATTTGTGGGCTAAAAGAGCAAGCTCATTTTTGGAAATTTTTTAGCTGTTCATCGCTTAGCTCATAAAGGAAGAAAGGAGAACCCAGCGAAGTCTCGGAGCAGGATCAATGGGATCGGTGACCAAGGCCATTGACCGCGACTTCGTCTTACGAGAGCGACCGATCTCATGAGTCTTGAGGTGGGAATAAAGCCCATCAAGAGTTAGAGTCAATAAGTCTGTGGTGTCCTTGATGGTGGTCACATTCATCTCCCAAACCCGAAGATCAAGTGCGGTCAAAACGTATCGAGTGTTCTCTGAGTCAAAGTATGTGCAACTAACTACACGGAGATCGCTCAAAATCTCTATGAACCGACCAAAACTCTCATCAAGGGTCTCACCCGGTGTCTGCTCTAATTTGTTGTAGTCACACTTGTATTTATCTTGTCTCACCGTCTTGACACAGGTAGTGCCCTCATGGTAAGCATCGAGGGTCACCCAGATCTAGTGAGCGGATCGTAGGTGAGAGATCATGTCGTACTCACTGCGGCTAAGGCCCTGTATGAGGATGTTCCTTGCCTTAGAGTTGGCCTCAAGGTCGGCTATATTACCGATCGTAGCGTTTCCATTGGCAGGAACCTCATATGGGACCTTCACCTTCTGCCAAATCAGGAAGCCCTAGGCTGTAATGTATGACTCTATTCTCGACTTCCAGAAAGGAAAATCAACTCCTAAAAAGATAGGAGGCTTGGTGGAATACTTGTCTATCGCCATGGCTTTTGAGACCGATCAAGATCTATAAAAAAGCAAAACCGGGCTCTGATACCAATTGAACGACCAAAAAGGCGACTAGAGGGGGGGTGAATAGAAGCCAAATAAAATTTCCCTAAAATTCAAACCACCAAAAGAACAGATAGAAAGACCTGAACAATCTGAATAGGTGATCGGATGAACAGTAGCATCAACTAGTTGAGATTGGACGAACAGTACAACTAACATATTGAGGTCGGATGAACAGTACTATCGACCTGGTGAGGTTCGATGAATAATAAAAAAACTGAACTGGTCGGGGTGAGCAAAAAAACTCTAAACTGGTCGGATGAACAGTATTTGAACAAACAGTGCCCCCGACCAGAAGAGGTCGGATGAACATTGCTTGAGTGAATAGTGTTCGAGTGAATAGTAAATCAGCACGATCTCAAAACGAAAAATTGATGTAACTTTTGATCGGCTGATCCAAAACCGCAGAAACTTTGTGTGCGCCTTCCTATGGATGTTAGGAACTTATTCCAACCTACAGTCGCAAGGATTGATGTCAAGGTTCTGACCTTTTTCCAGTTTAACAAATGCTGCACCAAAACTGGGTCAAGAACACAAACTTCACCCTTAGCTTGCTCGTGGGATATTGATGATCACGATGATCTTAGATGACCTCCCACATATCACAGCAAGTAAGAACACTAAGAAACAACCCTTCAGACAAACAAGAACCCGATCTTCAAGGATCTTCCTTCTACTAAGTATAAAGATCAGTTTCTTTCAGAAACTCAAAAGAAGAGGTTGTAGATTGCCTAGATGATTGAGATATAATCTATAGAATATTCATCTAGCAATCTTTCATCCTTGGCACAAGATTCAAAAGCACTTAGAAGGAGAGGAGGCAAATTTAGATGTGTAGAAAGTAACTTGCAAGAAATTAAATGTTGAATTTAAAGCATAATGTAAATGCTGAAGGTAAATTCAGAATAGAGAAATGAAACTTTTATTTTATAGAGGAAGGTTTACAAAGCCTCACAATAAAGTGGGCAAAGCTCAAATAAGCACTAGAATCATCAAAACCTTGAGGGAGAGACACTCCTCTCCTCCTCTATTTATAACTGCTGGAAGCAAACTCCACACTTGGATGACTTTCTTCTCCCACAAGGAACTTTATCAAGGGCTAGGATTCACTTACTCAATCATACATGGGTGACCAGGCCGAACAACAACAGTTTTGACACACCTCTCGGGTCACCACTAACTCAACCACTACTCCTACCCACGAACCTCGATCCAACGATCCTCCTTCGCAGTAGAGCTTAAGTTAGCATCTGCACCATCCACTTGTCTTCTCGGCCTGCAGCTACTCCCTGGCCTTAGTCGTCTTTGGCGACACCTTGGCCGTCTGTACCTCAGCTCTCCCAGTCTAGTCCCGATCTCCTTCGCCTCACAATGACCTAGCTCCATAGTCCTGCAACCATCATAGACAAGGAAAACACATCACATAGCAATATCCAGCAACACATGCAATCTAATCAATACAATATGCAGCCTAATCAACACATCCCAACCAGTTCACAACTTGTCCCAACCAGTTTACAAACTATCCAAACTCAAACTTATGCACCACAAGCTCAAATATTGTCAATTGCTCATCACAAACATGGGCCAACCTCCACATGGTCTTTCAGATGGTGCTCGGCTAAGTGAGGTGAAAGCATATGTAGCCAATGTTGTTCCCATTTTGAGTTCTAGCGTGGCGGGACTCACCAAAGTGGTGTGGCAACATTGACGAACTAGGGAAGAAGGAAATGGCGGTAGTGTTGTTTCATTTGAATTGAGTTCGCAACCAAGGAAGAATCATGACGAGAGGACCCTAAGGAAGTATTGAATAAATGGAATTGAGGAATGGCTCACCAAGGGAGAAGAATCGAGTTTGTTTGCACTTTCTATTCTTGCTAGCCATGGAGCTCTGTGGGCATCAATTGTGTGAGCTCTGATTCCAAGAAGAATAGGGTAGCACGTGGAGCTAGGCATGGCCATGGAGCGGCTTTTATAGACATGAGGTGAGGGCTTCTTGCTCGGGCTTGTGAGCTTAGTTTGAGGACAAGGAGAAGAGAACAGGCACAATGAGATTCGGAAATCCAAACAACTTTATAGCATGTGGAGGAGGTATTGATGGTGAGGGTAATTGCTTAGCGGGAAGATGGTACATGCAGCGCGAGACAAGGCACGTGAGGCGATTAGATGGAATGGAGCATGGCACAAGTAGGGTGATCGTCGTGGCATGGGTGGCGCAAGGGCATAGGGATCTTTGGCGGTGTCGGCCGGGGGTGGCAGATGACATGGCACTAGATTCCTATGTCTTGCGGGAAGGTACTGCAGCGCTGGCTGGTGTGCGAACACGCCTGACGAGCATGCAGTGCGTTGCGGGAGGAAGGGTAGCTAACAAGTAGGCTTGGGTGGAAGAGTGAGAGGGAGTGAGAAAGAGGTTGAAAAGGAAAGTGTATTCGGCTCGGGTTTGTTTCCTAGCTGGGAAGATGGCATCTGGACAAGGCACCTTCCACTTTTGGATTAATCTGCATTTTATTTTAAGTTTTTATTAGCAGCGAGTCATTCCTAGAATTTTTAATGCTTTCAAACTAGCTCCAAATTTTATGAAACTTTTTTAGAGTCTTATTGGTGCCTGTATAAATGTTTCATAATATTTGGATCTATAATTTTTCATCCATAATTCTTTTGGTGTTTGACTTTGATAAAGTATATAGTTTTTATTTTTCAAAAATAGCAAACTACTTCAACAATTTATGGAATGTTTCATAGGGTATTCTAGACCATTTGGGATTTAAAGAAAATATTTCTAGACTTTGAGGAGATATAAATTTGAAGTTTGAAAATCGGGAGCAATAACTAGGTCATTAGAAAATATTTACTTTAAATGCCAAAATCCAAAAAATACAAAACTTCACAAATCACTCAAGAAATAATATGGAACATGATTATCTTAATTTGGGATGTTAGTTATAAATTAATTTAAAATTTCAAAATAATACCTAAAATTTTAAATTAAATTCGGAGAAAACATAATTAAAATTTTTGATTAAAAATACTCATAACCAAATTAGAATAAAAGTATAAGTATTAAAATTGTAAATATGATATTAATGTTCCCGAAAAATCAAAGGTAAACATGTAAATTTTATATAATTTTAGAACTTTGAAGTTGTATATGATACTAAATTTAAGTATACAATATGATATTATCTTTTTAGAAAAAATAATTAATATAAATATATCGACATGGACAAAATTCAAAATCATCTCACTTCTAAGGGAAGAACTAGAGGGCGTTATCCGTTTCAACAAGATTGCCGTTTGCCATTGGATCGAATCAAAGGGACCACATATTATCTTTCTGTTGCCTTTTGCCTTCTCTCTCTACATTCCCTATTCCTCCGATCCACTCTCTATCCCTCCTTGATCTCTCTCGTTCTCTCTCTATGTTAGGCCCTCCCTCTTTCAATTTTCTACATTGCCCATCCACCTCCCCTCCATCCACGGCACCATTCTCCTCCTTTTTCGTCTTGAATCTAAATCTAGCACCACTGCACATGGTCACGATTGCTTCACCTCGCTCTGGGTCTAGCAAAGTGAGGCGGCGGTGTTGCTTAGGACACACGGATCCGATGATGGAGTAACTTCGTGATGGTAGAAAAAGCGTCATTGTCGCTCTCTACAAGAGCAAATCGAGGAAAACACGAAAAGGACATAAAAGAATTTTGTGTTTTCCAGTAAAGGGATTAAGCGTAATGGTAGAAAAATGAAAAAGGGACCTAAATGCAATGTATTTTTTAAAAAGGACCTAAGCGTATTTTTCCCTAAAAGGACCAAATCGTAATTTTGATTTTCAATAAAAGGACCGCGCAATGCTTAAAAAGCATAAAGGACCTAGGCGTAATATATGTTATTTTTTAAAAAGGACCTAATAGTATTTTTTTGGAAAGGACCTAATCATTATTTTTTTGAAAAAGGACCGACGCGATTTTTTTGCCGGCTCGGCTCAGTAGGCGAAATGAGCTCACTAATAGGCATAAGCGCTATGTTTGAGCAGCATTTCCTCCATCTATAGTAGATGTAGGATTTATGTGGCATAATCTCCCATCGTGTCGATTTTCTAAAAGACCCGATACAAGAAACTTCCATCGTGTCGCTTTTAATAAGAACAATACAAGTAATTGTGTCATCTCGTATCGATTTTCTATAAGAACCGATACAAGTAACTCTATCATCTGCAGGTTTCCTAAAAGAACCGATACAAGTAAAGAATAATCTGTTTCAATTTTTATATGGTGATACAATTAAAGGAGTCATAAGTGTCGGTTTTTATAAAAACCGATACAAGTAAATTAGTCATCTGTGTTGTTTTTTTATGAGAACCGATACAATTAAACGAGTCATCTGTGTCGGTTGTTTATAAGGACCGATACAATTAAGGTGTCATCTGTATCGGTATCTTATAAGAACCGATGCAATTGAAGTAGTCATTTGTGTCGGTTTGTTATAAAACCGATACAATTAAAGCCTTCACATGTGTCGATTTCACTCGTAACCCACACAATTAAATGTTTTACCTATACCTTTGATTGATTGCCGTTCTATATAGAGCAGAGCCCTTTTGTGCTCTATATCGATGGTCTATGATCAGCTAACATCCTTTGACATGTACTCAATCTGTCTGCGTTTTTTTGTTGCGCAACAAAACACATAGGCCACATCTGTTGTTATGGACAATACATATAAATGATAAAGAGAAACTTTTTATTTTATACGACTTTGAAAGTGCAATCGTTGCATGCACATAGTTCTCTATGCGTTATGATCACATATGGTATAGCACGTGTTTCTACCTAGTTGTGATAATTTTCCAACAATAATTACCTTGATTATATTTTTTGAAAGGGAATAGCGGGGAGATCGCGCTATTGTGATAAATGTATCATCATAATCGTTTCTTTATCAAAACCGATAGTTATGAGTCTCTCATTACTATCGGTTCTTCTAAGCGATAGTGATGGTACCAAATCATCTGTCGGTTATTTGCAAGTCCTCATCACTATCGCTTCTATCTCGAACCGATTGTGATGATGGTGTCTCCTTCTCATCGTGCAAAGAACCCTTTTACACTCACTCTTAAGGATTTCAAATTTTCTCACACAAGTATTGCTTCCAACTAGAATATCCGCTATTTTTGAGTACTATGAGAAATCTCCCCGCAATAACAACAAAGGAGAGTTCAGCCGAAGGGCATAAATAACCTAAGCGAGGCCATCACAATCGGTTCTCACTTAAGAAGCGATAGTGATATACACACACATCACTATCGGTTCTCACTTAAGCGATAGTGATGTCATGAGCTCATCACGTTCTCAAATAAGCGATAGTGATGTACATGCACATCACCGTCGATTCTCACAAAAGAAGTGAAAGATCGAAAAAGGCGACTACAGGGGGTGAATAGGAGCCAAATAAAATTTTGAATAAACTCTCCCCTAAAATTCAAACCACCAAAAGACCGTAAAGAAAGCGTGACTCGTCGGGTATTTCTGTCGGATGAGCAGTACCCCTGACTCTACTGAGGTCGGATGAAAGTACTCCCGACACGAAGTGGTCGGATGAAGCGACTCGGGTGAATAGTGTTTGTGTGATCAGTACCCCGACGTGTGAGCAGTACTCCCGACTGAAGTGGTCGGATGAGCATGCTTTCGGGTGAATAGTGTTGATAAATAGAAATCAGCACGATCTCAAAAGCAATCGATGTAACTTTTGATCGGTGATCCAAAACAGTGAAAATTGGTGTGCACCTCCCAAAGGATGTCAGGAACCTATTTCAATCAACAATCGAAGGAATTAATACCAAGGTTCCGTCCTTTTCGGTTTAACTAATGCAACACCAAAAAGCGAGTCACGAACACAGACTTCACCCTAACTTGCTTTGGAGTTGATGGTGAGAAATCCTTGGATGACTCTCCACAAATCATAGCAAGTAAGTACGAAGAAACAACCCTTCAAACAAATAGAAACACTATCGAAAACTAGGCACGAGAAATTGGTTTCTTGCAAAACCGAATAGAAGAGGTTGTAGATTGCCTAGATGATTGGGATATGATCTATAGAAGATTCATCCAAACAATCTTTCATCCTTGGCAACAAGAACGAAGCCAATCAAGACTAAAGGCGCAAGTCACGTTTACGCACTTTAAGAACACAGATTTACAACTTGCAACAAGAGCGTAAGGATTGCCTAAAAGATTGAAAGCACGAATCCAGAGAAGAGTTCATCAATCATGAATTTCAACAAAGACTCAATAGCATGTAGAAGGAGATGAGGCAAATCCAAATTCGTAAGGTAAATTGCAAGTAAGTAAATCACGAATTTAGATAACAGAATTTAAGTGCGTAATGTAAATACGTAAGAGAAATGAAACAGGAATAGAAATGAAGAACATTTCATTTCTGGAAGGGAGGTTTACAAAGCCTCACAACAAAGTGGGCAAAGCTCAAATGAGCAGCAAAAACCTCAGAACCTTCAAAACCTTCAAAGAGGGGAGGCTGCCCCTACCCCTCTATTTATAGTGACCTGGGATCAATTCCCACCTTTGGATGTCTGCTTCAATCCTAAGCCACCATCCAAGAGCCGGATTTGATCCTTACACATCACTCTCAACAACTCTCAACTACTCACGTAGACTTTCCTCACTGCTCACCCCCAAGGAGACACCCCTCTCCCTGTCTATTCATAGCAAGGCTTGAACACCTACCACCCTTGGATGAGCCTCTAAACCTAGAGCACTCCATCAAGGGTGAGATTTTACCCACTCACAAAGCTATGCATGGGCTCACCAAAACCCAACAACACAGCGGGTTTTGCATGCTTTCAACTCACACTAACTTGACCGCTTCTCTATCTTTGACCGCGATCCAACGGTCCTCCTAGATCGAGCGGCTCCAAGTTAGCATCTCATCCATTCCTTTGTCTTCTCGGCTTGCAGCTACTCCACTGGCCTCGGTCATCTTTGGCGACACCTTGATCATCTGGACCTCAGCTCTCCCAGCCTAGTCCTGATCCCCTTAGCCTCACCATGACCTAGCTCCAAAGTCCTGCAACCATCATAGACAAGGAAACCACATCACATAGCAAGGTCCAACAACACATATCCATCTCAACAGAAAGATATACACTACGGCACGGCCAAGCATAACCCGACTACACGTGGTGCGACCGCGGTCTCCATCCCGACCAACCATGGTGCGACCTGTGGTCTCCATCCGACCACTCGAGGTCGATTGCACTAGTCTCAACCACTCGAGGTTGGACGACCCAACCACTCGCCGGCCTGACGAATCGGTCCGCAACACCCAAAAAGCCCCGACCAC